>JAQIWJ010000117.1:0-34318 GCA_034695185.1 Discolaimus major
ATCCAAATAACCGTCGATTATACCGATTTTTAGACGCGACGACAGTAATTTTGGGACGATAAACTAATAATAATCGATCAAATCACAGAAATCATCTCATTCCGATCATCCATGAATTTTAACATAAAATCGATTTTATGGTCGAAAACAGACTACCCGCCTTGTAGCAGACATTTTTTTATCTACGTTTCAGTTGAATGAATAAATTCGTTATTGGCGAAATCTTGCAAACGCATGTATTTTGTGATTATAAATTCTTACGTTGTGTTGGCTATGTTTACGAAGCCTAAAAATGAATTGATTTTCGGTCCTGTTTACTCAAATTTATATCCTGTATCTGAAACTGAAGCTTGTGCGGTTCGAGTTTGCAAACCATTGGCCCACCTGTTTGCATTGCGTGGAATGCAAGCAGAGAGGGCGTGGGTGGAAAAGGCGCGACCGGTCATTGCCCTTTTGAGAAATGACAAAGAATTTTTCGATTCCGATCAGGATATACGATTATTAATGATTAGTTCATAGGCTGATTTTGCATCGTACATATACGTAGCTATAATTAGGGAATTATCGGATGCAGAGGTTAGTTTTCGCTTTGCAAAGCTTATTAGTCAGGAAATGACTAATTTTGGAAGGGGATGAGTGATTTATTAGCCTAGCTTTCATGTATTTAGTTCCATCTCCTCTGTTGGACGGAAGCTTGAGCTTTTATCCTCGTCTCTTCAAATGGAGATGACGAATGGCTCGTTGTTTAGGGTGGGTTCTTTGAAATTTTTAGTCTGGGTGGGTGGGATGGAAGCGAATATTGTCGATAGCTTGAATCATTTCCCGCATATGAAAGCTGATGGCGTTCGCCTTTCGTTGGCATATCATTAGTGTTAATTGACCTGAGGCGTTGCTAGGTCACGGGAAGCCAATTTTTGGGGCTTTGTTTCTTGAGATTGTAAGCGGATAGGTTTTTGTCGATTTCTGCTTTTATTGCTGTACTGGGTACCTACTCAGGTGACAGCAAAAGACGCGACGTTTTCGAAATCGACGCTTTGTCTTTTGTCGAGACAAGCAGTTGTTGCGTACATAGGAGAGGATGGGGGTAGATAATAAATAAAAACATGTTGGTTGTTTTGTCCCTGGGCGTTTTTTCGGTTTCCCGGAAGGGATTGGTTGAATTTGGCGACACAACACAAACGAGGGAGGCAAGCGGCGGAAGGTTACGCAGTGTAGCCATAGCCGTATATTTCGATTATTACAAGTGGTGAGGGATCCGGTGCCAGCGTGTCCTTCGTTTTTGCCGTTTTGGCTGTTCAGAGGGAGACTGGTACATTGAGCACGTGTTGTATGCTGTTGGAGTCGTCGATTCATTTGTCGTTTTGTGTATTGATGCCTGCCTTCCATGCATTGGCACAAACCGAAACAGTGTCTGTTCTGGTCCTCATATTTCCATTTGGTACTCTGCTCTGATCGTAGGCGTCCGTCTGGTTGAGACGTCGTTCATCGATGTTCCAAGGCGAGCTTAGCACCGACTGCGACCTCGTCTGGCTGGGGCCTTGGCGTGTCGGATGCATTTTGAGTGCACCCTCACCTTCCTTGGTGAGCCTTTACCTTTCTACCTTTTCCTGGCTGGCAGTCGAATGAGCATTTATTTATATGTGTCAGCCTTCGATTCTGACGCCCTAGGTTTTCAGCGATTTCCCGACAACAATGACTCCCAGAGTCTCGCTGTCCTCGTGTTTATATGGCTAGGTTTTTCTCTAGATCATCGTTTTGAGGGTCGACCACGATTCGGTCGCATCGTAGCCATGCAAGAGTGCTACGAGTGCACTCGGTCGGTCGTTTTTCCCCTCTACAATGGACTAGATGGACAGACTGAAATTGTACTGTCCTCTTCTGTACCATACATTCTCTCTGCTGGATCCAGGAGCCGTGAGGAATCGGCCTCTATTTTGGTGCTAGCTAAGCTAGGATTAGCTGTAACCGTCTTTTTCTGGAACGTAGCTGAATTCGCCACGCGGTTTAGGGCGAATCAGCCTATGCCTTGTTTGATTTGAGTGACAATGGCATTTTTGGCATCGCCTTTCGTGGTTTTCCCCTTCCCTTTATTAATGCACTGCACTGCACTGGCGAATATAGTAGTAGCTAGTGCTATATTTCGAATAGTGCTGGGATTTTTTGCGCGTGCTCTGGGTGAATGCGAAAGAGAGTAGTCAGTCAGCTGAGTATATGAACTGCTGACCGGCCTTTAGTTGAGGTATGTTAACGTTTGGTGGATAGAGGGGGGAATGAGAAGTGCATTGGTGGGATGGAAAAGAGCATTGTTGGATCGGGAGAGGGACACACGCGTAGGCATTATTCTCACGTTCCGCGTATACCGTCGTCCGTTTTTCTCACACAACGGCGTGACCCAAAGTAGGTACTGTTGGTTTTCATACTCGTTCTATTGGTCTTCATCATGCCTCCAATGTCCCTCCAGTAGAGGAGAGTGTAGTATCGCAGTACATACTTGTACGCGAAAACGCCAGTTCGTTTTGTGCGTGTATGTTGGCAAATTCTACTGCAGGACGTGGCTCTCTCTCTTGGTTGTATATCACGGCCCAGCAGTAGCGAGAGTAGTACTTTTTAGAAAAATCTCTCCTCTCGGATCCCCCCATGCCGTGCGAATGCGATGAACGAACGCAGCGGTACTACATTGGCCGTGCAAACGGTACTTTTCCATTCTTCCTTCCTCCTATCCATTTGTTCTATCATCTGCGATAGAAAAGGGTCGTTTTTTGGGTTATTGGTGGCAGTTGGCAATTATGCATTCGAAACAAAAGCGGCCACTGACTGTACGCTTTGTTCATTATGATGCGTCCCCCCACCCCACGATTCGAATGAGTGAATCTAGTTCACTTCTCGTGTTCTTCATTGACAATCCGTTTGTAGCTTTTCGAGTTTCTGCTCGAGTTTTTCTCGCTTTTCCCCCTCTCAACATATTGTTCAGTAGCATTTTGAGTTGTTCTCATTTTCTTGGCTAGCTTGGCGTGAAATGGGTGAATATTCCGACTCTGTCCACGCTGCTGAGTAGCCTTTAGGATAGCTGAAGCTCGGCGTACAGCTAGCTAATACGAACCGCAGAGAGAAACGCGGCCTGGGCATCGTCTTTTAGCAATCTTCGATCTTTGCAGCATCAGCTGTTCGTTTCCTTTATATCCGGGTGCTGGGTTCCAGTATCCGCCTCGGCTGGCTGCCTTGGTCAGTTGACTGGCCAAGGGTATAGGCTCATTTTCGAAAACGACGACCATCGGCGAGGTTATATATTGAAGCTTTCGATGGCTCCATTTTTCCGTTGCAAGACGGCTTCGAAGCTGGCTGCCTTTCGTAGCGTCTCGCCGCGAGGGTGGATGGGAGGCTGGCAATCGGTGTACGCCAGTAGTACTAGCTAGTAGTGGGTATAAAATAGGCTAGTATCGCGAAATGGGAGCCGAGTTGGATGGATAGCGTATGGTGAAGCTGCTTTCTGTCGGCTAAAACGAACAATCCGCCTTCTCCATATCGACACCCTAGTGCAGCTGATTACGATGCTTGCGATCGCTATTATCGTTTACTGACTGGGACGTATTTTGTTCGCTTTGGCTACTCGCCTTGTCCCAGGATTTGTTATTCAAGTTCCTGGAAACGTTGCTACAGATTCGAGCTTGGGGAATAATTACTTTATTAAAAAATGCCCCCCCCCCAATTTCTTTAGCTAAATGATGCATCCATCGATGAGCAAAAATCGCGTTCGCGTAGTTAGTAGGTGTACGCCTTGTGAGAACAATGCAATAAAATAGCTAGTAAAGTTTTGACTGACTAAGCTAACTGTGTTTACTTTTTCAGGACACGACGTTTTGAGAAGTGGAAGGATATCGATGCAAGACGCCTCCCCCACCTTTCACACGCCTTCAATCGACGATTTTCGGGCGTGATTCGGAACTGTTCAGTGTTACCATCCAATCGAACATTCATTGGTGCGGTGCTGGATATTTACGGTGCATTATTGGATATTTTTGGCCATACACCGAACGGTTACGTTACGACGAGCTCATTGGATTTTACGTCATCCTTCCGTCCAAAGCGGATTTCGTAATCATTGAACATCGCTCCGAATTCGTCTCGCGTTGGAAAGGAACTGCGAGAAGCTCGTCCATAATTTAATGTTGGTGGCCATACCGGGATATTATCCAGCGGAAAAGAAGACAACGAATTTGGCGTCGGTGCAAAGACGACGAGGAGATTATTGGGCAGAACTCTGGCAAGAAGCTGAATTAATCGTGGCACTGTTATGGCTTTGGTGAGCCATCAACGATGCGCGGCTCTTAACGGTGGAGGTGGGCCATCAGCGGCAGCGGCTGTATCCGGAGGCGTCGGTTCGGCCAATAAATTAACCAACGGATGTACCACAACGGCTATGGCATTGAACGGTGCAACAGTAACGACCAACGGCACCGGATCCGGTGTGTCCAATACGAATCTATTAGCCGCCGCTCAGTCGTATTATCAGGGAGCAATCGCGTCACCGGTTCAGCAGAATACTCAGCCAGATCGTCCAATTGGATATGGAGCATTCGGAGTTGTTTGGTAAGTGATTTTTCTTTTTTCTTCCAGTGTATTGGCAAGGCATTGTCTCTCAAAATTACGCATATGCATCATAGGAAAGCGAAGCACATCTGATTTGTATCAGTTTAAAATTGATAAAGCATTGACCTCGTAAAAGAGGACTCGAAAAGATAAAAGCTTATCGCGTCATAGGGTTTTTTGTACGCCTCCAGCCTAGTCGAGTGGAGAGGCGGTTTGAGTCACAGCTGTATATGCTAATCTCCGAGGATTAGCTTCAGTTTTTTGTTATTCGAGCGTGCATCTAGATAGGAGACGCTGTCAGGAGGCGTATAATGTGGATGAGATTGATTTATCTGATAATGAGGATTGGTGTAGGAGGCCTGGCTGGCCTGTGGATTTCTTATTTCTATTGTCGTGGACGAGGTCGTGCCAAAGTGGACACTGTAGCACGCGTGAGTGGATGCTGTGTCCTTTGGTTCCATTTCTGCTTGCGTGTGACTCAGCAGAAGACGACATTGGCTGGCTGGCAAGGCCAAGGTTGGGTGGATTTTCGTTTTTCACCATTACTCAGCGTCTGTTATTGACGGCTTTGAGAAGACGCTACGTTGTTTCTTGAACAAAGAGAGGACTGGCGTTTTATGGTCCTTTGGGGGGGGGGGGTGGATGGAATGGGATAGAAAGAACGTTCTCATCGTCTCGTCAGCTGTCGCGGCTGTGCTACTTCGAATTGATCGTACATGAGCCATAAATAGCATCCCGACCGGCTCGCGAAAACCTGCTCGCTTTGGCCGTTGGATGGATTGTAGAGGAACAGAGGAGGAGAGGCCTTGCGTACGCGATGCAAGGCCGTTGTGAGAACTAGGCTGTAGAAAAATATGACTGACATGTACAAATTTTTTGACATTGATGCTATAGCGTGCATCAATTTTTAGAAATTCTGATGCATTTTGTATTGGCGATTTTCTTGAAGCAGCTAGGTTGTATTTTTTCCCCCAATCGTAGGCTGAGGTCTACTAGGTAGGAATTTTTCCGCAAAAATGGAAAGGACGATGCAACGTTGGTTTGCATCATGAGAAAATTGACATGAATATTTTTCGTGTACACGGCATAGTTGGCACGATTGGTCACAAGGCGGAGCCGGGGGTTCATTTTCATTTCAAAATTATAAACTAGTTTCGTCGACCTAAAAGTGTGGATGCCGGATGAATGTGGACGTTGGGTTGCGTAATTTCACGTAGCTGCCCATCCGTATCCATAGTGTACGCCTGTTTGGAGATCCGTGGCCGGCGTGTGTGTGTGTGCCTATCTATAGGTTTAGTTTTGGTGTAGTGCAGTGAACAGGTCGTGTATTTCGAGAGGTTGGGAGGGGGGGGGGGTGAAAGTATCTGAAAAAGAACGCCCGAAAGTTTTCCACCGTTCATTCGGTCAATGCCTATCGTTTCGTACGTATCGGCGACTCGGTACGTTGGTCACGATATGGTTGGCACGAGAGAAAAAAATACATCACACGCCGTCGAACGAGTGAGATCAACGCGTTCTGCTTGCACTAGTTTTTCTATCGAATAGTGATCCTTGCGCGTGCACCGGACGCGTAGAGTAGAAATCGTGCCTCAAATGCGTTTTCTACGATGCTTCGCCGACTTTCAACGCTCGGTGAGAGAACAGAACAGAGCAAATCTTTAAAAAGTTCTAAAAAGAATTCGCATTAAGCTGCATCGCATCACGCAGGTCACGAAGCATTCTATTTTTGATACGACGCGCATATCGCATTGAGACAATGCCGTGCTATAGCGTATGCAAATTTGAGAAGTATTATGATTATAATTATGCTCTTATTTCAGGTCCGTCACCGACCCTCGGTCGGGCAAACGCGTTGCCTTAAAGAAAATGCCCAACGTCTTCCAGAATCTGGCGTCATGCAAACGCGTCTTCCGTGAAGTTCGCATGTTGGCTTCGTTCAAACACGATAACGTAAGTACTATTTGAATTTTCAAAAATTGGCATCGCCATACGTGCGAAGCTAAATTTAGCTTTGCATTATGCGAATTCTGGATGGGGTCCTGTCCCGGTTTTATCGGTTTGCTTAGCGGAGGCGTTTCCGCTTGGCATTCGCTTTCATCGTGGACATGGAATTTCGCATAGTTCCTATTCGATCGAGGCGGAAGGATGGACACAAGAAAGTGTCTCCCTGTGCCTATTTCCTTGTTGACCAATCGGTCGTTTTATTCCGGCTGTAGTCGTCGTTCGTGTATTCGAGCAGTTGTTTCGAATGCGTTTGCGTCGGATTTTGGAAACAGCGTTGATTTGACATCCCGGTTTCGTGAAAAGGGAAGTCGTCGCGAGGCACTACCGGTTGCCATGTCCGTCCTTGGTGCCGTTGCGTGGATATGACAAGGCACGCTAAATGTTGTCTCATTCAACGACTGCTTGCTTTCATGGCAACGAACGCATCCGTTTGCATATTTGAGAGCTTAGGGTTTGAGGATGGACGAATCGGCTGAGATATGAATCAGTGGTGCATATTTAGCTTTTTACTTGTCATTTGCCTAACGGCAGGATTCACATCCGCCGGCAATAGGAAGAATATGAGGCATATGTGGGATGTTTACTGGGGCTTCTGGTGAGGCCCTTATTTAGAGCAGCTTCTATTCGAGGGCACAGGGGAATTGGGGGAAGAATATTGCGGAAGGACGTTGTCTAGCTGAGCTGGCGGATGATGCTCATTGAGAAAAGAGGGTGGACGTCTAGACCAAGGCGGGGTCTCGTCGTTTCGGTTTAATCCTCAGGACGTGTAGTTTTCGTGCAATTTGGCTAGGCTGGGTTGTTGTCCACGACGCCTAGACATTGGAATCGTCTTCATCAATAGCAATCTCCTCATCATCTGATGCCGGTGGTTGCTCCATGCAGCCTGTAATCATCCATGGCGGATGTCTGTCTGCTGTTTTTCGACACCCTTAGTCTAGCCTCATTGCCATTTCCGTATTCATGACGCCAAAAGTTTTTGCTTTGTTGAGTTGAGTAATAGTTTTTGCATGGCATTCCGCCACGTTACGAAATGCGAAAATGTCAGACTAAACATCGTGACATTGGGCAAGAAATTATTGCGTCACTGGCTACAGGATGATTGTATAGATTGAAATGAGAGAATGCTGAGCGATGGTTAATTTAAGATTTTAGCAGGAATTTGGATAGGATAGGATGTTCTTCTGTCAATTGTATATGAGATTTAATCGAAGGAATGCATCCATCATTCAGATGTTTCCTGAATTCGTGCTAGGAAGATGTAAATGCATTTATTCGTCGGAGATGAGATTTCGCGTAGGGGATCAGCAATATAATGCATGGTCCATTTGATGTGGTCGTTCGTTTTCATTAGATTCACTAGGGTTCTCTCGGTATCGGATACGGTGTCTATTCGAACCAGGCGGTGCCTGTCACGTCCATCTGCTAACCGCTCTCTATTCGCTTGGTTGATTGGGAAGTTCGAAAATTATGCGAACAAGGAGAATTCGCAAAAAAGCTTTCTCGTTTGTGTTGAGTATTTTTGCTTTGAGAGTAGGTTCTTCAGTGACCCTCAGTAGAAATTGGTGATTTTCCGAGTTTGACATTCGCCAAGCAGGTGTTGGATTTGCTGTATTTTTGGCGAGGTGGGATGTTTGTTGAGGCTGTCATTTTGCAGTTAATGGAGGACAGCGTGTAGCTTGGATCGTGCATTTGTGTTGCTCGGTCCGCGGGGGTCGATTTTGGCTGACAGCTGCCAAGAACCAGGTCGAGTTTCCGATGGCAAACCCGGTGATGACTCGCATTTATCCGAGGTAAAAAGGATGGCTGTGAGAAGGAGAACCGGGCGGTCGAATGGACGTTCGAGGTCACTAGCTATTCAAGCATCCTTTGGTCTGGATATTGGTTTTCGTAGGCTGTACTTAGCTGGCGGTTGATTGATTTTGCGTTGGTTGGGGGACCATATAGAAAGCGTTATCCTTCCTTTGCTCTGAGAATGCACAACATTGCAATCATCATTTACTACAGATGGCTTTTTATTTCAGGTGTTATCATGCCTTGATGTACTGCAACCATCCAGCGCTCATTTTTTCCAGGAGATGTAAGTTTGAAATTTAAACGATTTGAAGTCCTATTATCTAAGGCAGTTTTCTTTTTCAGTTACGTTTTGACGGAGCTGATGCAAAGCGATTTGCACAAGATAATCGTTTCGCCGCAACCGCTGACCTCCGATCATGTGAAAGTGTTCGTTTATCAGATTCTCAGAGGTAAGTAAGACGATTTTCTAGCCTTCATGATGCAGTTTAGCTGGAATTTAATTTGCACAAGTACTAATATGCTGTATTTCAGGCCTCAAATATATTCATTCGTCCAATATTCTACATCGAGATATTAAACCGGGCAATCTCTTGGTCAATAGCAATTGCATTCTCAAGGTATAAATTTCTGGATCATTCTCATATTCCAGAATTAAACTTTGCTTTCATTGCAGATTTGCGATTTCGGTCTGGCACGCGTATGGGAACAAGGCGAGCAAAGTGCCATGACCCACGAAGTGGTGACGCAATATTACCGTGCTCCCGAATTATTGATGGGAGCCAGGCGTTACACGGGCGCGGTGGATGTTTGGTCAGTTGGATGCATATTCGCGGAATTGCTGGGTCGACGCATATTGTTTCAAGCTCAGGGTCCAATCGAGCAGGTAAATAATAGAATGTGACATCATTTAATTGATGGCTAAAACGTCCATGTTTATTTTAGCTCAACTTGATAATCGACCTCCTGGGAACGCCGACGTTATCGCAAATGAAATACGCTTGCGAGGGTGCTCGAAATCACGTTCTGAAGTCGCCTTATCGCCCGCCTAATATCGTGAAATTGTATTCGCTGAGCCCGCAGGCTACACACGAAGCCGTTCACTTATTATCGCAAATGCTAACGTTCGATCCAGTAAGTTGATCATTTGCTGAGCTAGCCTTGTTGGCTAGATCAAGTCTAAACGATACCTTTCATTCTAGGATCAACGTATTACCGTGGAGGACGCGTTGGCGCATTCGTACTTGGAAGAAGGGCGTTTACGGTTCCATTCCTGCATGTGTACATGCTGCTTCAGTTCGCCTCCGACTCCGACTGGACCGCGTACATTCTGCGGTGAATTGGAGGTGAGCCTGTTTTTTTGTATTCTGCTTAGAAGATGCCTAATCAGTCATCTCCTCTTTTTGCAGACCAAGCATAATCAACCGTTCGACTCGCAATGGGAGAAGGAATTATCGCGTTTATCAATGTACGAATTGCGGGACAGGCTGTACAAATTCATTACGGAACGTCCACCTTTACACGGCGTGCCCTTGTGCATTAATCCTCATTCCGCCGCTTACAAGAGCTTCGCGAGGTGAGTTGAATTGATGAATATTTGTTCAGCTATTTGCTGAATTTTGGGCCGTTTCTTGCTGAACTAACCGGTATCCTTTCTCTTTCAGTTCATCCGTGGCCCAAGCGTCGGAACTGCCGCCTTCACCACACGCCTGGGATTGACGATACGTTTGCGGTGTTGGCCAATCAACCAATTTCCAAATCGATGCAATATTACGTTTTCGTGCTGGATGTATTATCAACGTCGACAACGTTATCCAACCTCCGCCATCATTCCTCCTCGGCGTGGTACCGTCATATTATGGATACGGCGTACATTTTGGACGGAATTGACGATATTCGACGTCGTAGTATTTTTTGGTCGGCCTTCGCTCTATTATCATCTAATGAACGCCGTCCGTGTCTGGTCGACGAGCAGCTTTTCGCTAAATACCAAAGTTGGTGGTTGAGGAGGTATGTACCAGAAGCCGATTTGGCGAAAAATGGAATGGCATGTTTGAGCATCAGGTGTTTTTTTGATAGGATGAGTAATAATGAGCGAATTAGATCGCTTTTCTCCTAAGGCCATGTTTTTATTATTATGACTTTTACACACACCATTCGTGCCCGTTTATTGATTGGTTTTTTTTATCTCTGGTGCCGTTTTTTATGAGCATGATTTTTGGGACTTTTTCATTATCCATTTCCATCGAGGTTTCTGCCTAAATCTTGTTTCCACATTTCCACTGGAGGTTTTTTGAGATTGACCGAGCGAGATACGCCTAAATTCTAAAATTCCTGATTTTGAGTTTATTAACAACGACGCCTGTTGTTGCCCTATTTTTCAAAATCCAAATTCGTAAACTCCGAATTGATGGAGTGGAATTTCAGTTTCCAATTTTTGAAGCAAGTGAATATGCCGAACTTTCTCACTATTGTCCCGATTTTTTTTTATCCGCATTCGGCGGACCTCTGTCCGATTAGACCCGAATAATTCTTTGGTGCTTCTGCATTGGCTTTTGTTTGACGTTCGTTAGAATCACATGGGACCATGATTGCGCATGGCCATAGTGTGGATCGTGTGTTCTCGGACATTTTTTGTACTCTTGTAAATTTTGGATGTTAATTATTTACGTGGACTGATTTGTTAGGCGTTGAATCCAGCTCAAACACTGCCAATTGTGTGAAGAGGCTGGTTTTTTTTGTGGTTCTTACTTCGTGGAGTGCATATTTTGAACTGGTTCTGCTGATACTGACCGTTTTCTTTTTCCTGTACTTAAAATACGGTCATGATGAATTCGTTTCGTGTATTAACCCATTTCGGTTGTGTACAGCTTCTTTTTGATAGAGCAGTTTTTCGTAAGGCAATGATGAGAGGAATGTACCCTTTGTTGTTCCTTTTTTTGCTCATTCTGAGAGGGCGTGAAAGCATTGCTTTTCGTAGTCTTTCCCAAAATTTTGACTCCAATGCCATGTTTTTGATGGCGTTTTTTTCGAGGACACTTTCCAGACTTAAATCTTACCAAATGCTTTTTGTTTGCTTGTTCGAACGATGCAATTTCGAAAGGGACAGCTTCTTTGAGATAGCAACGATACCACGCTATAATAAGGCGGCGTCTTTCAAGTGTTTTTTTGAGACATTTTTTAAAACTTCGTTTTCCAACGTTTTTGAGCCATGTTTTGTTTTCTCGTCTCAGCCTACGCCGTGCACTTCATTTACGTATTTGGGTCAGTGTTTTTTTTTGAATTTTGTGAATAGGTGATGAATGTTTTTATAGTAGGATTTTTTTGGACGATGCATAAACACGAATGAGCATTTTTTTGGTTCGGTGCAATTTTCGTGCACCGTACAGAGAAAATGTCTCGCAGTTCTCAATTCGTTGCTTTCATTATTGTTCATAGAAAGTGAATGTTTTTTTATATTCGATCACTTTTTCTTTGATAGTATCCGTTTTTTTGACATCCACTTTCTTTTCCCCTTGAGCGTGTGAAAATGCATTTCTATTTCGTACATGGCTTGATATTTTTTACCACTGTTTCATTAGCTTCTCAAGATTTCGTGTATCCCCCTAATTAGTGCATTTCCATCTTAATTAATCCTGTACACGGGAATGTATGTGAATGTTCTTTGTATTTCGACAAGCAATTTTTCAAAATGCTCTTGTACATGATCATGAATTCGATCTGTGTATGCACAATAAAATGTCGTAACGACAATGAAATGAATTATTTCCGCTTGATCATCTCGAATCGACTGCATCACACGCGTGGACCACGGTTCCGCTCTACTTCTTATTACCGTCGTCTTTCGCGTACGTTGGAGGCCTGAAATCACGAACGACTCGTGTTAATTCGTGTTGAATTTTTATAAATGAAAGTGAACAAAAACTTACAATTCGAATAGAGCCGGTATTCGACGACGTTCTTCGGGCGAATAATCGTCGATCGTTTTCGGCACTCGCATGACTTGCTCCAATTGATTAGTGACGTTTCTCAACAATTCCTCCGGGATATTCTGAAGCAGAAACCGTCGCAATCATTACTAATAATCGGGTCATTCGCGCGATTCAGGCATGCGCGAAATTTTCGCGAGGAAAAAATCTGGGAATGGAAAATTCCCACCAACGTACCTCGTCCGGAAATACGTGTAAATGTTCCATTTCCCGATATCGAAGATCTCTCCACGGCCAACGTAACGCGAAATACGCCGACATCCAAACGATCTGGGGAAAAACGAGGACGTCGAAATTAGGGACGATTTTAATCGCGGCTGATAAATTTCCTTACCCTGCACGGATCGTGTTGATGAATTTCCCACGCCGGTATATTCGATTTACCTCTAGATCGTCTGAAATAAGAAAAACGCGAATTATTCATTCGCAGAATTAATTTAGAATATCATCATACCTGTTATTAAAGAAGTACGTCGTACGTTTCCAATCGAATGCTCGCATGGACACGTGTTTGCAATTGTACACGATCACGTGATCGCCGCAATCGCCTAAAATCAATTGCATATTAGCTCACAATATCGCAAAGAAAATTCAGAAATCGCTTACTTTCTGGATGATAAAACGGTTTATGCTGTCCGGATACGTAACGAGCGATTTTCTCGCCCAATTTATGCGGATCTTGCCATTTCGCGTCCAAAATATGCCATTGACGACTGAATACGAGCCATTGCTGAAAGACAGCAGGCGTTTTAGTAATGAAAAATGAATGAATTTTAGCTCATAATTACGAGCTTTGCGGAAAAAAATCAACAATTCAACGAAATAATTTACCTGAACACGCTGGAAACTGGACATCCGCGATGCCATAATTTCGCCAATGAATAAGCAGCCGAAATTCACCTGAAATTTAACGTACTTTAGCCAAGAATTCGTGATTCCAAATGTAATGCAAAAATTATGCATTTTATTAAATTTTTAAATTATGCCGATCAAGAATCCGCTTTTAAAGCGTGACAAACACAAAAGCTACTAGCCGTTTACCTTTCAATCAATAATCTCCGTGATACCAATGAAGTAATTGATCAATCTGATCAGAATTTGCAAATTCCAAAATTTCCTGCAATTTTCTCCAATTTTGGAGAAAATTTTCATTTAGCAGACAATTTTGGCACCCCTGATATAAGCAGTTGCAACAATTCTAGCCGCGGGAAATCAAATATCTGGACTTGGATGATCAATTTGCACTAAAATTATCAGCCGATTTGATCACCGAAATCGATAATCACGCAGGACTTTACACGAATTACAGTATTCTGTTTCGATATACATCAACAAAAAGGTATGCGAATTGCAAAAATTGAACACAGCAAGTACCCAAGCGATGCTGGAAAAATTTCGTTATGCTAGAAATTATCTCCTCGATTTTTGGATCACAATAGTAGAATATCCTAGCTTTGATCGGTTCAATCGATCGTAATTTTTAATCGATAATCGATCGGAAATTTGATGATTTGGATCCCGGGAGATTAATTAAAATCGATTTTTCAAAAATCACTAGCAAAATTTTCAATATGGACACAATATTTTTATCGATCATCAAAATCGATAATACTGATCACTGAGATCAGTTTCAATTTTTCATTGTTATCACGTACAAATTATTTTCTGATTTTTACGCGGTGAAACACACGAACATGACAGGCGAGTTCCAAAAAAAACAGACGCGAATCATGGCGAGACGAGACGAGTACGAGAACGAGAAAATGGCATCACATCATCACAGCATCATCTGATCATCCGATCATCTTTGTTCGATCCCGATCGAGGCGTTCATTCGTTGTACTTGAGGGCCATGTTCTTGCGGCGGACGATGGAATCGCCGGTGAACCAGTCGCGACTGTACTTCTTCGGAGCGCTGGCCGGAGCGTCCGTCCATTCGATGGTGACGCGATCGCTGGATGTGTCCGCACCCGAGAATGGTTTGACCGTCACCCACAGCGTGGTCTGAAAAACAGGCATCATTAGTATTCAAATTCCATCATGAATTTGACAGACAGAAATTTGGGCAGCATTCATCCACAACGGATGAATGAAATGATCAAAATTGAAGGCATGGAGAACCATGCAAATGAGCATAGAATTCAAAAATTCAAAAAATCAGACTTACCGATTCATTCGGATCCAGGCAACCGTTGGCCGGGTCGATTTCGATGCGATCGGGTCCCACGGTGCTCTTCAGATGGAATCCGATGCGTCGTACGCCGCTGTTGGTCAATCGCACTCGCACTTTCAGGAATTCATCGAACGGGGCGTTGTACCACAGCTGATCGAACGGGACCGTCTTGATGTCGCCAGGGATGGCCATTGTTCACGGATTCGAATCGAATTTCGAGACGTTGTTCGATGTTCGAATGGACAAGTTCACCACACTGGCACAGAATGACTGATCCCCTCTCTGCAGGCGAGTTTTATGCACCTAAGCTCCGCCTGCAACCGCACAGCTCGTTTCTGATTGGCCAACGCGAAACACGATACACTGTACCACCGCAAGAAGAAACGCATTCTAGGTCGAATTTCCACGTCGATTTTCGATTATCTAAAATGAGAACATACGTACATTGCAAATATAAAACGATCAGATATCACGGCATTCACCAAATTGCATCCATTTCTACTCGAAATCGATTTATCAATTAATTCTTTCACGCCAATAATGCATAGATAGCGAAATTATAATTCATATTTACACAACATGGAACAGTCGATATGCACACAAAATCTGATCTATGGTCATCCTCTAATCAATACATCAGCAAATCCAATAAAGCTGATCCTCTGTACAATAGGAAATCTGATCATCCATCATAAGGATACAGATAAAATGCAGCTTCGGATTAAACTACCACACGTATCACAGTGACTTCGGAATAAAGCCTACTGGCAGCCGTCGTTTTTTTGAGTTCATTTCATATCCGCTCGCAAAATCGACCATTGAATTCGTAATTTGGACAGCATCGATTTGGGCAAGGCACGTACACCGTTTGCACCCTGAAACCAATTCTGATTAGTGATCATATTTCCCAGGGATAAACAAGCATTTACTTCTCGCATCTGAATAGACCCCATAAACCGCACGTGGTCGATACCAGCCTTTGTTCGGAACACGTATCGCATGGATCAATGTTGCACGGCCGCACTTCGGTCGAATCACCACTAAAACCGAATCCATATTCAGTGCCATGATTTTGAGGATCATGATTGACAACTTACTCGCAAACGCTATTCGGAGCACAAGATCGCCTTCGAATTTGAGTTCCACATCCACCGCACGATGCTGAACATTGAGTCCACGGGCTCCACGATTCCCAATTGTCCGTTGGGATTACTGAAATTGAAACCGTACGTTAGAACCATGCCCACTGACACCGCTTTGCTGTTAAAAATGCTATTCTAGCATTGATCAGTACAGTTAAAATACTGCCAATTAGAGGAAAAGCTCAATTGCGCAATTCAGGGATACTGTTAAAATCTAGTTGCTATTATGCTAGTTCAACAGTCAACTGCAAGCACGGCTAATATTATGACTACAGGAATATGCTAGTCATGTTTTTCAGCTTGAGATAACAAATCTTGCTTGACATTCAAAATTCTGCATCCTAATTTTTACCTTCATTAACTGCCCTGGCAACTCGACCAGGTATATATGCTAAAAATTTTACGCACTGCTGCCTACTTCTCGCAACACCATGAGCTTCAGACATCCAATGATTTTTCTCAACGCTTACTTGCTCTGGCTCTGCCTCGAAATCCAACACCCGACCGATAGAATGAGCGGAATAATACCAACATATCCTCCGTGGCCGAGAATACTTTGCCTTGAGGGACGCTGTAGCAGCAATATCTGAAAGAAAAGCGATTGCATTCACTCTGCCTTCAGAGACTGATCTAACGACTCACCTCATTCCAGTATTGGCGAAATCACTCGTATTCCTAATCTCGACGTAATCCATGCATAAGGAATGCTCCACTTTACAATAGAGATCGAATTGACCAATGAATTCCATTTCAACGTGCTGACCGCCAGGCGCCTGAAATGAAATCTGCTCAGCATATTTCAAATGACAGAAACACTAGGACTCACCCTGAGCAGCCAGCTGCATTCTTGTCCTTCTTCGAATTGTCTCGGATAATTGGGCGAATTGAAATAATACCATTCGCTATCTATAGTGACTAGTCCACCGCAATCGGCTCCTAAAGATTCGGAACATTTGTTCACGCTGAACAATACTCGAAATCAACGTACCGTAACCATTCATCACCTTTTCGCATAATTTCCCCGTGAACCCATCCGGACATCGACACCGATCGCAACGACGCGGATCCGTGTAACCACCGCGTTGACAATTCAATTGAACGCTGCATTTATCTATTGAATGAAAAGGGCGTCATGTAATTGCAGCCCTCGGAACAAGGTCAACGACGCCTTACGTGAGCAGTAAATTTTGTTCATTAATCGAATGTCGTTGAACGATAATTGATCTCGTTGACCGATTGTACGTTGATAATCTTTTACGCTGGTCGTTATCGTGAATAAACTGTCCGTTTTGGCGAACGCCTCTGAAAGGGATGAGCGTCAGTGGCTTCCATGAATGAACATAATAAACGCTTACTGGATCTATAATGCATAACGCTTCCGTAATCGTACGAGATGCCTTCGTTATCCACATCATCTGGTTGCTCCTTGAGAAATTGTCCCAACGATCCTTGATCGATATTCCTCCAAACGACGTCCACGAAATTATCTCGATCCGGTCTCGATTGCTCGTGCCAAAATCCCAACGCGTGAGCCACCTCGTGAGCAATAACGCCAAGCTGAAAAGATCATATTGATTATTGCACTCAAACTTAATTATGCTCAGCTTACCCTCAAGCATTCGGACGATAATGAAACGAATTGCGGTTCTCCAACAGGATTTCGGCCAACATTCGAAGCGCATCCGTCGACGTCCGTGAATACGATTCGACTTCCTCTCGGCGGATCGTTGCGACGATGAAAATTCAAGCAGGTGACATTTTGCCAATGTTCCAATGCTAATTCGATGATCTTTTGTTCTTTCACAGCTGAAAAGAATCACTGCTTAATGAATGTGATGAATGCAAACAAAGCTAAGGATGCTTACTATGAGAACCGTCGAAACTATATTCGATCACTCGATCCGGATCCCAACGTCGATTCGGACTCGATATAAATTTCCTCTTCTGCCTTCGATCGTTTCCATGAAGAACCTCTTCGTACATTTGTTCCGCTTGATCCATCGTCAAAACGATATCACCTGAAAAATCCAGCCATACTTTCTCTTCCCGATTGACAAATGTTAACGCAGCATCGAAATTGCGCAATGCATACGCACTCACCTTCGAAGTGTCGCCCGAATTCTTCCGGACTATGCGGCATGGTCGGATTATCGCTGTCTCTGAATCGGCCTGGCGATTTCTTCTTCAATTGCACCCGATAGAAATCCAATGATTTCGGTCGACCCACGGCATAGTCTCTGTGTCGTTGCCTCCATCGTACCGCATCCGACGGTCGCAAAAGGTCGTCCCGTTGACCGCCTTTCTTCGAAGACGTTCTTGATTCGGAATCATCCTGAAAAAATGGATTTATATTTGTAAAGAAAGTTGGAATGAGCACACTTCTTAATGGATCAGAGGGTCAACAACAATTGCTGACCACTCAACCAGGGTCCCCTCAATCACACAGCATCATTACTCATGGGAACTACAGTATGCCAAGCATACCAATCCGCTTCAACGCAGCTAAATCAGCCCCCCTTTTCCAAAATGCATATGCAAGCTAATTCAAAGTTTCGATGGACCCGTAATTGAAGAAAAGTGAATTCCACAAGTGTCATTATTTACAAATTGACACTTCCGATGACACGCGTCCGAGGCCAGCCGAGTGCCGCTTTGTACGCCCAGGCACACGAGTCAACCGACACGCATTTCCGCCTCGGTTCATCGGCCTTCTTTATGTAAACGTGTGAACTAGGTCAGCGGATTCAGATTCAACAAATGATCATTTCTCGCCTGCCCTGCCAGCCATGACACGTGAACAACCTCAGTCGAAATTAGATCATCCCACCCAGACTAAACTGGGCATCAAGACCATCCGTGTCAATCTCGAGAACAAACCAGGGCGAAGGAAATCAACGCTTTCTCCTCTCATGCATGAAGATGCAAGTAGAATATGTAAACATGGCAATGCCAATAAAAATCGAGCATCCACGCGAATAACACATGCATTTGCAAATACTTCCGATGCCTCAAGCAGAACAAGCGTAGAGAAATACGGCTCATAAATCTCATTAGCATGAATACCCATCATCTCACTCATGCGCTTCATCAGCTCCCGAAACGAACCTACATTCTATCAAATTCGAAACGCGTAAAACCCCTTTCCGCGACTAATCTCTCATCGCAATCTGTTCGAAACGAGAAAAGAAAGGCCCCCCTGTTCTATAAAAAGATAACACCGCAAGGCGTTCCTCTTCATTGGGCATCGAGAAAATCTCGTTACGCCAATTTGGCCGTCAAAAGGGACAGCTGACTGCATATTCGGCCAGCCACCTGCCTCGATGACAAATGATATGCACTATTTAGCCAAACTCGGAAATTCATTCCAATAAACATTGGGGGAAAAACGACCGAAAACTTTCATGCTTCAGGCCTCGAGTCTGGCCTCAAAACGGATTACACCTGCGTGCAAAACTTTTCAAGGACAAAAAACTTTGCCTATCAACCGCTGCCCCTTCGCAGCATCCGTCTCCGCCCACAGCAGAGAATAATACGGGAGGTCGAAATGCAAAGAAATCCGACCGGTTGCAGTAACGAGTATACGGATAAAAACAGACCATACGCGAACAATATGCCCCCACCCCCATCCGGCCTCGCAAACGTGATCGAAATAAACTCGAACTAGATGCAACAAACAAACTAGGCTCCTTTGAGCAAACTCCGAAGAGTCTTGCAAGAATACAAAGACGCAATGAATGAGTCTTGAAGAACGGAGAGCCCTTTCAGAATCAGGACGCAGAAAATTGCTCAAACAGATCGCGCCTGGCCTTGCTAACTATAGCTCCATGCAATAAAATCAGCAATTCCGCTTACCTGCAGTTTATCATCAGTCGAAATATGAACTTTCGATTTCATTAACGCCTCCAATCGACCCAAGGTTTCTTCCACTTTCTGTCGTTCGATCGGCGATTGCCCGAACGTTCTGGCTTTCATGTACAAATCCACATTGAGACCTGGTAGTTCGTCGTCGTCGTCGTCTCGGCTTCCTTCGTGATCTTCGATATTGCTAATATTCCGATCATTCGGTTCCTCGGCCGATACGTCGTGATGAAGAAATCCAGGTCGTGGTTCAGATGATAAACCCTGTAAAAGAAGATTGCTTAGGAAAGGGTCTTTATGAATGACCTCATGGTCTGGTCAGGCCAGCACAAAAAGCGGAATCTCTGCCATGCAAGAACAAAAAATGCACAGTCTCACCCGTCCGCGTATGGCTAATCCATGAGTAGCTTGTTTCAAGCCCACAATGCAAATAATCACAATGATCAGCTGCTGATACGACAGCATAATCATTTTCCAACAGTCCAAACCTAATCCTTACACGAATAGCCGCCTAAAACTGTTCATCCAGGCGTCTCCAATCGGTCGAGAACAAAACGTCCGCCCTGGCGGTGGCTGTGCTTCGAGAATAAACGCCGTCCGATCGGAATGAATGAGAAAAACTACTATTCCCAATGATTTATAGTCAACAGCCAGATGTTGGCGTCTGAATGGAGCCAAAACGATGATGCGTCGAGGCAACAAGAATCAAACCAATATCGTGGTGCTCTTTGCCTCCGACTGACGCCATACAAACGAGAATGTTGTTTAGCTTCAATTTCAGACGTTTCGCAACCGAGAATTGAGGGGAGACCAGTTAAAATGAGAAGAAAGCAGTTTTTCCCCGCCCAATCCAACCGAGGAGAAGTACAATAGCCACCTGAACTAGTGTCCAAGTCAAGTGGTAGGAAAGAAATGTCTGAACTTTTTGAGCAAGATTTTCAAATACTTCACAATCCGGGGCGGGGCGGGGCGAGGACAATGAAGCAGCTATTCGAACAAAAATCGCCAACCGTCTTCTCTTCAAAACTCGTTCAGCACTACGGACGGGCCGAAAATTCATAAAATGCAATGCATGCCAATGCCACCGCAGGCCGGGCACACGCAATCAAACCCCCAAACCACTTCTGGCGTGGAATGATGAACCGACATTCAAATGCGTAATAAAGTAGCCCTCAGAGCAGGCCACTATCGACCGAGTCGAATGTCGGGTGACTTTTAAAATTTCCACTGTACTTCGCCACCACGCCCAGGCATTCGTACATAGTACATACACGCGTATTCCAAAAATCATCCATTATTCAGTCCAGTACAAAAACTATTGTACAGTACACACACACACATACTCGGACGATAGGAGAGACCCGGAAAAAGGGACCCCGCCCGGCGTCGTGTAAATACAACAATACACCCACGGCGTAGATGAAATAAAACGCGTTACGTATGAAAATTTTTCAAATACGATGAACTGATCTTTCACACGTTCCACCCATTTCACAATATAATTCGCCTCAGGCATCCCCACGGGGAGGCCATTGAAGTGGACAGTGTGAAACGCGGTGGTTGTCGAAGCGAACGAACGATAGTCCCCCCACCCAAAACCAAACACAATCCAAATCAAATCAATCGAATCCGCTCTCCTCATTTCGGAGCAAAGATAATGGCCCAGAAGAGAAGAGATGCCAAGCAGAGCAAATCTCGCTCCGACGATTCAAGGTCAACTTTTGCGAATGCATTTTTATGAACGCAAAGTGCGACTAAAACGATGCACTTCGTCCAACCGAAGAAAGAAGGCATAAAAACAACACGAGGCGGTCGAGTACAAAGGTGCCGACCCTCGAGTAAACACGCCCCGAAGTCGACCAGTCGAGAAGGCTCATCTTGCGTCATTTTATGACAATTCCTTGACCAATGTCCCCCCAAACCCTTGACGATACTCATAACAGCTCAAGGCTCCAGCAAAACGCGAGCCTTTCTAATCGAAGAATGCCTACATCCATCATCAAATCCTACGAATAATTCTACTCATATCCCTTCCCTAGCATCATGAGGCTGTCCTCAAATGCATTTGTGGTGGAACAGGATCCGCCCTGATCAGTGCCATCCATCGATCATATCCACGCAATCCCTCGTGCCAAACAGGATCAGATCATATTGATCCATCATGGCACACAACCAATGCGGCCAAAATCCATTGGACTATGGATGACCAAATCCGCAGTCGAAAGCGATCTCACCTGATTTCGAAGATTGGTCTATTTCGTTTGGCCAAATCCGACTCACTCAACCGCATTGAAACAATCGATATTCTCACCCTATAAAGACAGAGATCATTACAAATATCATCATCACAAGATCAAATCCGAAAAATATGGCATAGAACCATTCAAATACTCATCATTCACACCATGATATCCATACCAATTGTATTTTTTCACGGGATAAATCAATATTGCAACAAATAAACATCGAATTATCGAATTCAACCGAAATCTTTACTCCCGTATAATATCCTCATTCTTTTCTTCATTTTCGGCATACTCGTTTCCTGGGTGATCCCTTTTTCACCGTTGCCGTCGTCATTCCGGTACCACCATGGACCGTTTTCTCGTTAGCCGATAATCGTTTTATGAACGATTGAGCTTCTCGAACCTTTTCATCATCTCCATGAACGAGACGTTCCATAATGGTGACCAAAGCCGACGCCGAATGCTTGACCCACATACGATCTGTCTCGGTGCTCGGGTAATTGAAGCAGATCGAACGCAATGATTCCAAAATATCGTCGTAACGTGCCATGATTGCTCGCCGCGGTTGAAACGGGCATATTTTGGATACCTGAAAATGAGAGAATTCGTTAATGAACTTGCTAACAGAGCACGATTGCTCGTACTTACCCATAAGATAATCGGAATCAATACTTTGGGATCCACCGGATTATCAGCAGCCGTGGTGCGCCAATCCGCAATCGCATTCAGAAAACGCACGGATATTCCGGTGAACGATTCGTCGTCGCAATACGGAGCCATAATCAATAACTTCTCGAAACACGCTAGCATTTCGTCCGGCATTCGAATTCCGCCCACGCCGTCCACGTCGAATTTGATCGAAGCGAAGTTTGGAAACTGATTCAATTGTTCTTCAATCAATGGTACCAGGCTCCAGTCTTCGTATCGATCCAAACGATGGCCGGAGTCGTCCAAGCAGCAGAATATCTTGGAATGGATGCGATGTTTCTTCAAGATGAATCGGAACGTGGCTTGCGTAATACGACCGTAATCGCCCGGTTGCTGTTCCAAGATGATCTTTCGAAATGCGGATGGCCAAACCATAGCCAAAGCCACGAAACAATAAACCACGCCGTTGCAATCCAGTCGTTGTTGATACGATTTCGGTCGAGTATGACGACGCAGAGCCAATAGTAATATTTCTCTGATCATAGTCAAACTGTTCCCATTTTGGTGCAGGCGACACAAATAGAATCCGAACCGGCAGAGCGCTTCACGATGAGCCGCATTCAGATTTCGATCACTGGCCAATTGATCTTTGATTTGACGAAATATGACGTCGATCGCCGTTTCCCAATATCCACTCCTTTGACGCAGACGATCCAAGAATTCCACCAATTTCTTATCTTTATCCATGACCGCTTTGAAATATTCGGATGGACCGTTTTCTTTCACGCCGCCGTTACGACGGAACATAATTAATTCCACTGGGCTGAACCATTTTAATTGGCCGCCGATCCACGATTGAGAATTGGCGCGTTTCAATGCTTCCAGAATGCAATTGGCCAATTTCGCAGGCGATATGACCGGTTTGGCCATCCATTTCTCCTCGGCTGCTGATACGGCTTTCTCGTTCATCGTATTCGCCAACATTCCATCCAAAATAACGCCGTACGAACGCCATCCACGATACGGTTTGAATACGTATCGACCGCATGGATATTCTTGCTCTATTTCTTTTTCAACAATTACCATCGGCAATTCTTGATCAACGGACATTTCCATATCCGGCTCGCCGTGATTTTCCGTTTTCGGATATGATAAATCTTCGGAATTATCCATTTCGCATTCAGAATCACTGGGGGATACTTTGGAAGGCAAATATTCAAGAATAATTCGGAAATAATAAAATTCGTAGAGAGAGAATTTTTTTAGAAAGAACGAAACCAGCCAGCTGCGACGTCTTGCTGCCAGCTGGCTGTCAATTTTAGCGCACTTCTCTCCTTCTGGAACTACTTATGACAAATTCAAACACTGGAGCGGCAAAACGCAAATTTCGCAATTAACCCGAAATTCAATTTGCAAGAATTCTAATTAGAAAACTGGTATATCGCATACATTAAAAAATACTGCAAGCCATAAAATGTACATAATCAATTACATTTTTCATAACGTATGAGATCAACTTCAATATCAACGCTTTTCTTTCTATGAAATCGCATTGTTGCTGGTAAATCGAATCGGATTTGAGCGAATACTTCGGCTTTCAAATTCAATTCGCGCGCTTTCTTCATCAAGTACTGAAAGAAGGCTCATTAGATTCTGATAACAACAAATTTTCTCGATATGCTGGATTTTGGATCAAGGGTCCGAACTGGGGCCATTCTGATCCTTGGCAAATAAGCAAAATCATCTTACCTGCCTCGTGCACGTTTTATGCATTGAATAAATCGTTCGACATCCCAAATCGACCGCAGCATTGAGAAATTTCACGTCTATCCCTAAAAAACGGGGCATTATTAGCAGCGAATGATGGAAAATTCTATTGCTTACCTTCATTATTCTTCGTTCCGAACGGTGGATTCATCACAGCCACATCCAGTGCGCCAATGAATTTCGGATTGATCATATTCGGAATCGAATTGACCACATCGCAGCAGATGAGATCCACGTTTTCCAATCCTAATTCGGTCACGTTTTCGGCGAATATCGAGATTGCGTCTTGGTCAATATCCAATCCAATGCAGTGCCTGAAATTGGGCTGCATTTAAACGGTGTCAAAGTGGATTAGATTATGATTACCTGGCTCCAAGGAGGCTGGCACCGATTGCTGAAATACAGAGACTGATTAGAGTTCAGTATTGTGAAGCAGAGTGAGATTGTACTGTTGCATAATTGCGCAATTTGACTGACCATAATTGCATGTGACATGATTGCGCAATCCTTGCTTCTCAAGCTGCAGAATCGCCAGAATGAAATGCACACTTACCCAACGTTCCACAACCGCATCCCAAATCGAGCACAACTTTATCCTGGATATCATCGCCGAACGACATGCTATGGAAAATGGAAGCCGCGATTTCCGAACCGGTTTGATACTGTTCCAAATTTAATTTCGGCTTCTCGAACGTCCTCAAAGTGCCCAATACGCTTTGCAATTCTTTCAATTTCATCCTGAAACAAAGGGAAACATTCAATTTCGAAATTCAAATACCAAATCTCAAGATATCACGGATAAACCGAGATCACGGAATGACCAATTTTTTAAAAAAGATTGGGTTTATTTTGCACGGAAGCACTTGAAAAGAAATTTACATGTCGCAGAATACAAAGACTAGGTCATAAAAAGATGAAAAATTCGTATAAAAAAATAAGTATTCTCATTTTGTTCCACCCCAGCCTCAGTATAAATAATCCTTATCAAAAAAATCCCTAATTCCGAAAAATAATGCTAGTTCCTTGTACAAAATTCCACACAAAAAATACTAGTGTACACGAATTATGGACAAGGCAGGAATGGAAGGCTTCACACAAAAAATTGATATGTTCAAAATATAAGTGCAAAAATAGAGCACGCAATGAAGTGCCATAAAATGAACCCAGAATAAAAAAGCCCGATTATTGCTCTATTCAAGGGAAAGCACATGAAATTAGCACCCCCTCTAAAAACCTTACTCTACCGCAGTCGTATTGGATTTGAAGAATTTCGATTGTTCTTTCAAAAGATATTCTACGATCTGACCCTGCAGTATCATAGTGAAAGCTAGTTGCGAATTCGAATGCGTCACGTCGGCATGCGAAGATGCTGAATCCGATTTCTGACCATTCTTCGATTCAGCTGAATTCGAGGACGACGTCTTGGCATCCACTTTCTTCTTCGTCGTCTTGGCCTTGGATGTGTCCATGACGCTAGATTTAGCCGATGGATTAGACGAGAATAAGCTTGGTCCGAATACTATCGCCAAATTATGGATTTGCATGCGATTCTTGCTGGAATTCTTGGCCACGCTAAAATGGAAAGCACTCATTTATACCTCACGTTTAAGTTCTATCAAAAACTCGGCTTACTTGAGCAAATGTTGGAATAAATGATCCAACGTATCGTGATGAGGACGGGGTAGTTTCGAAATAAGCTCACTGAACGCCTTGTGCCGTTGCTTTCCATTTTGCAACTCTAAAAGAGGAGATGGCTTAATTCTATGCATTAAATTGGAAACAGCTTCCACTTACTTATGGCGTTTAAGAAATCTTTGGTCATCGTCGTTGGAAACGCTGGTTCTTGCAGCTCCCGGAAGAAAAGCTTCAACGCTCCGGTCAACACGTGAACATCCATTTCGTTCAATAATGGTCCGTATTTTTCTGAAAATAAAGCCGCCAGTTACATCTATGTTTCCGCACGATGCGAATGTGTGAATGCATGTAGAATTTGATTATTCTCCGCATATAGTTTGAAACAGCC
The DNA here is from genome assembly GCA_034695185.1 of Discolaimus major. Classification (NCBI taxonomy): domain Eukaryota; kingdom Metazoa; phylum Nematoda; class Enoplea; order Dorylaimida; family Qudsianematidae; genus Discolaimus; species Discolaimus major. Next base: position 26,229 of record JAQIWJ010000117.1, read on the forward strand.
AGTGCAATTCGGCTGTTCAAGTGGAATGAGGAGACTTTTGATATAGCACACAAATAACTTACATCATTGCAATGGCAATGATATAGAACTGAGGGTGCCTTGGATCAAGCAACAACGGAAGAAAAGCAATTTACCTTGATCAACTTGGCAACGTATCCGCTGTACTTGCGATAAATTTCCATTGATTCGGTAAAGCCCATCCGCACTCAAGCCTAAAAATCGAGCGGATACGTAGCTGCTTGTTTTATCAATGCTCTAGCAAACGCTTACCCTTTTCCTCTATCAACGCGGTACACGTGATGATGAATTTCGGGACGGTGGTCTTCTCTCGTCGACAAATTTCGATCAAACTGCTACCGAAAACCGGTTCGGCTAAAAAAGATGCATACATCACGCATGCTCCGTAAGCAAAATCAGCATTTACCTTTATAAATCCCACGTTCTTTCAACGTTTCCACGGATGGTCGACTTCGGAAGAATTTGCGCAGTTTCTCCAATATGGTCTCCTTCTGAAGCGCTTGTTCACTGACGTCGAACGGTGCTTGTTGCGCGGTAGGCGATTGCGACGAGAATGAAACGGACACTGAAAGAATAACGCGTATTATTAACCATACTAAAGCTTCAAATATAACAGCGTACTTGATTTCCTTTTATCCGCATCCTTGGCAGAATTGGGCAGCGTCATATGCTTCGGCAGATCCGGCGGTATTGCTGAGCCTTTCGACGTGTGCGGCTTTCTGATCGAGAATCGAGTTGGACTATTCTCAATACTCGGAGTTGGATAGCAATCCGGGATAGGCTAGAAAATAAACACTCGGTGACAAGCTTTAGCTGCCACCATTCCACTTACCAGCTGGTCAATAACCTGACGCAAATCGTCGTACCATCCATTGATTTCCGTTTGATTCTCCGCATGGAACAAATAAATCGTCACGTCCAACAGTTCAACCTGGAAGAAAGTGATTTTTGAGAAATGCCACATGAAAATCTTAAGTCAAGTTACCTGGAAGACATTCTTCCGTCTGCTCAAATCGCCTTCTAACCACCGAAGTTTCGCGCCTCTCAAATCGCATACACCCAATGGCGTCGGATATTGATTGCCCTTCTTCTAAAACAGAAAGCTACCATGAGTTTGGCATCATCAGCCAAAACGAAAGCTTACCTCAGCCGCTTTCTCGTCTTTGTAGAATAGCAGATGAGCGTTGGTTAAATACACGAAACATTGAACCCATTGCTTTCTGAAATGGAAACTCGGTGTCAGATCAACGCATTCAAAACGACCTGATCAAACATACTTGACACGTTTTCCGGCTTCCATATACTTGCATCGATTAAGTACGCCTGATCGAACGCAGTTCTGAAACAGGAAATCGTTAGCATCCTCATAATAATGAACAAAAGCATCCTCTTACGTGTGAGTGGCCTTGACCATGTAATCCGCTTTTGCCAGACGCTGTACCATTCGGATGATCGGATCCAGGCGAATATTCATCAGTGGACGAAGATCGTATCTTCGTAGCGATATTGGCTAAATCCTCCGAACACGCGTAGACGTCCACTTCTCGAAGGCTCGTATCATGCGCTTTGTGATGATCACCATTCGTTTCCGCACTCGTATCCGTACTTCTCTTCGCCGTCAATGTGCGGATATCGATCGGAGGGCACGGAAATGACGTAACCAAATGGCCGACGTTTATATTCGGACCAATTTGATCGACCAAAACGCTGTCCGACGAAATATCGGCCGCCGAAGTGACTGACGATGACAATGCATGATCTCTCTGAAATAAAGGACAAATATTAGTACTTGATATTTGTGCTTCGAAGTGTTGTCATGTTGGACATGACAAGATGGAGGTGGCAAACACGGTTAATGTAATTATTATGGATAATAAACATAGGAAATGACGTCCTGTCAAATCCATATGCCCCCTCCTATACGTCGTGTATGAATTTTGCGCATGTAAACAACATGCTCGCAAATAGAAAGCTCGGCTAAAAATGCCATCTCGATAACGCTGGTGGAGACAGCATGACCATGGCCTGATCTGAATACATAATTTTCCCCGATGCATTCAAAAGCGGCTTATTCAACTTCCCCTTCCTTTGCGCAGATGCTAAATGCAGCCATATAAGCTAACGTCAAGAATTGGCCGTGGACGGATCAATTCTCTTCCACGCCATAGGACAACAAAATAAGCGGGCGTATGTCATGAATATTTACGCTACCATCATCGATTTTAGCACGCGTCGCCTAATGGCCTTGGTCGTTTAATATCCAGCTTAGCAGCGAGAGGAATGCCGAATAAATAAACATTACATGCCTTCCTCTTTTTACGAGGACCGTGTTTGCATTCTGCAGCTCAACGTGACGCAGAGTCCCCCCAATAGGAAGGAAGTGCAAATTGAATCAAGAATATTTCTCACTTACTATGCAAGCCACGGGTTCGCCATCATCCGAGACGAAAGAAGCGTCCAATTCATCGCTTGAACTGACCGAACCTTGACCACCACCAGCGCCGCCTTGCTTGCTACCGGAACCCTAAAAACATAAAGAGCGAAATTAGTCAGATGCACAAAGCAAATTGAGATGCTCATCTTGCTGCTTCGTGTCAGAAAATAATAACTTACAGAGAATCTAGGCGGCTTCCACATCGCTTTCTTCGATTTGGCATTGTAGAAATAACGTCGATTATTCTTGTCCACGTATTCGGCCCAGCCATCGTGTAAAACATTGATCGGATCGCTGCCGGCTACCGGCAATGGAGGCAGTTCCTTGGCGCTCATTGGTTTGACATTTGCGTAAATCGGTCCATCGGTCGACTTTGAACCAGAATTTTGATCGCCTTGATCAGTATGCTGAAAATAACGACTGTAAATTCACAGAATGTAAAAAGCAGCACAACTTTCGTACCTGTATATTTTCCTTCTCTTTCTCAGAGGAATCGGATTGGCTTTCCTCCTGAAGCACTTCGCGTGTTCTTTGTTGATCGCCGTAAAATGAAACCATCCTTTCGTCGCCATCATTCGGAATGTTGTGAACGAAATTCAAATCCACTGGAATGCTTCTGGATATTCTACTCGGTTCAGGCAATTTGAACCCGGGTCCACGAGGTTTTCGACGTAATAAACTATGTCCAACGTAACCGGTCGAATTATCCGCATTTTGATCACCATTATTCTCGCCGGCCGAATGTTGAGTAGCGTTCAACGCCATTGGATTATCGTAAATGGCCAATTGACTATCCGTAATCGTAGCTAATTGATAACTGCGACGTTTTCCGCTTCCACCACCAGCTCCGCCAAACGTTGAAAATCGATTGGATCCATTATTATGAGCGAACATTGTACTGGAATCGGCCGAGACGGATAATAATTCTTTCTCCATCAATCGATGCTGTTGACGTTGAACGATTTTTCCGTACGTATGAGGGAAATAAAATCCATCTTCGTCGTTGGCACTTCGACCGACGAACCACCAATCATCGTCCGTATCACGAATTAAATAATACATTTCTCCCGGTTGTATAATAACGGAATGTCCACGAGCGTTCGTCGTTTCGTATTGGTAAAACGCTTCCACAACGTTCACCCAATCATCGGCCGGATTTTTGGCCATTTTCCAAATAATTAATTCAGAATGTCAAATTTCAATAAAGAATCGATTCACGTCATGCTAATGAAATACAGTCAGTGCGAACTTAGCAGAGAGTTTTCCAAAATTCAGGATAAAGAATGAGAACTGAACGATACGCCACTACCTTTTTGGGAAGATTCATGGATTTTCAACGAAATTTTATGATTATTCCCGAGAGAAAACACGACCTACAAGCACGATGAAGCAACATCCGGGTGCGTAAATATCAGGCTCAATTATCACAAAAATCTGAATTGTCAATTTTACATGCACAAATATGCTGAATAATCTTTTTTCAGAAACGAACAGGAATTCGTCAATTTTTTTACAGCCACTAATTGGATTATGCTAATTGAAAGACCAAATGACACAAATTTTGAACCTGAAACTTTAGCTGTGACACCGACCAGCTTCCGAAAATTGTCTGCTACGCAGCACAAAACAAATTTTGGCGGCTTGGCGGCCCGAAACTCGAAAAAATTTCCTAAATTCTGGAAAAAAATTAGATAATTCTTGGCTAATTATGGCTTCGTTTTCGGCTTCCGACGTTATTGGCAAAGGTTATTTATTGCATTTACACGATAAATCGCTAGAAGAGCAAACTAGCGCCCAAATTGCAAAATTGGAAGGGGTAACAATAATTCTGAATTCCTAAAAATTCGATTGTTCATGAGATTTCTTTGTTTTCAGACAGTAGAAGCGTTTTTGACGAATAAAGTCAACGTGGTCGTTACTGATTATACGAAAGCGGCTAATATTCTCGACGAATGCAAAAAGAATCGTCGATGTTCATCGTGCGCCAGAAGATATGGAACGGATAATTCTCAAAATTCATGTTCAACGTCCACGACTGAACCGTCCGATTTTGCTACGATCAAAGAAGAATCGCAACCGAATAGTATTCTTGCCACGATGGGAAGCGGCAGATTACGCCGTGGTCAATTTTCGGATGAAGAATCGAGACAGGTAAGTTGTATTTTATTAAAATTGGCCATGGATTTCTCAACGGCTTTGTTTTCAGAGCAACGTCCCGATATTATTGCGAGAAGCTCATCAAATGGGAATCAAGATTATCACTTATTCCGATTTCGCCAAAGCATTGAAGACTCAAGAACGAAAAAGCAAGATTCCAATCAAGATATCTGCCCCAGCCGCTCCAAACAGAAAAGTGATTCGATTATACGAACCGTTCGTGAAAGTGGAAGATCGATCCAGGCAATATCGGCCGCACGTCGAGCGTTTAGATCGATGGCCCAAAATCAATCTCGCTATTGGTAAGCAGGCGTTGCCTTTTCTAGTTTCCGCAGGTTAATTTCGGCCGGCATCTTATTTCAGGAAGGCGAGGCTGCGTATTCGCCAGGGACATGGATAAAGAGAAGGCAGTTGCAGAACTTCCATCCAGTTCATCGTCGGTCGATTTACGTCCTTGTTCACCAAAGAAGAGAAGGAAAGCAGCAAGGTACGTGTGTATCCTGGTCATCGTTGCGCTTTTGGATTAAATCGAGTCTTTCGTTTTAGAAAACTGAATTTCGACGCGGCTCAATTGGCGGCCGCTAATAATACCGGAAGCGAAGGATTGACGTTGACGGCCGAATCGAAGCATTACGATTCTGCACGACGAGATTCTCGGCCTGGATTATGCGAATTATGCAATATCCGTGCGGATAATATTACTGAGGTGAGCGTGGTGGCTTTCATTATTGACAGCGGTCCACAATAGCGTTACATTTTCAGCATTTGGCCAGCTCGAGCCATCAAAAGAACGCCACGTCGAATTTGTATCAGAGCTTGGACGAGGAAATTGCCAAGGGTCCAACATTGGAGCAATTCTTGGCGGACGCGATGCGTCAAGCGGTTGCTGATAGCAGAGGCGGGTGAGTAGTGTTTTTATCTTCGTTTATAAAGTGTACTTAATACTCCGCTTTTCAGATCATCTTTGATGTCACCCAAACGGCCATCGTTGGTGTCGCCAAGACCATCTCCAAGGCGGACTCCAGGACGAAAAAGCACCACCTTCGCATCGCCAGCCGTTCCGCAATCGCCATTACGACCGACAACGCGTTCGATCACGGCTCAATCACCGTCGGCAAATCATCGAAGTCCATTTCATTCGCCCAAGCAACAAAGTATTTACGTGGCCGACAGTGAATCGCCATTCATCGCGTTCGAGAATCGTCGAATTTGGAAATTGAATCCATTGACCACATCGATAAAAACTGATTTATCAGTATTACGACAATGATCATATCGATCGATTTTTGTGCAGTTTTCACACGACATTCATATGCTTGTATGTAATAATCATCAAATTCAATGACATGTAAATGGGCTAAATATATTGTAAATCACGAATTAGAGAAGTGACAGGAACCAGTACACATATATCAACCAGAAAAATCGATCATCGAAAATTGATACACATTGGGAATAAATCAAATAAGGTCGCCTCATTCTAGCCGCTCAATCCGGGAACGGCGTTAAAATTTTAGGTCGAATTAAACAGGAAAAACATTCCGAGGCGGAACCAGATGAATAAACAACGAGCATCCTACTTTCCAAAAAGAATCCTGCGGAATTTTAAATATCTCAAAATGAACATTCACAGTACATTCAAAAAAGCCTTTTCATTCACATTGGAGATACCTCAAGAATTGAATTGCCTCGGCAAAATTCACAGTATAGCAGGAAATGACCACCAGACAAAAAAAACTACGCTCTTTAGACAGAGAACACTTTTTGTTCACACGCACATTTCAAAGAAAAAAACATGATTAGTCAAAAAACTCGAGAAGAGCCAAAATGAACAAAAAAAAGAACCATTCCATTTTCTGATTCAAATTATACGTATACGTACCTCGAAGCCGTGTTCTCGGAATCCTAACCGCGATTCTTTAATTGTCCAGCCAACCAGTCCAATCCTTCGTAAAGCCCGTCGCCGGATGTTGCGCACGTAGCTTGGATGTACCAATTACGATTACGTAACGTGTGCAATCCCAATTTATCCGTCACTTCCGCCGCGTTCATGGCGTTGGGTAAATCCTGAAACCGAGCATCAACGTTAGCAATGTCACTGTCGAACAGGACAAGCGGCCAGCACCGGTATTCTCAACTTTGGAGATCAGGATCAGATCCAGATCAAGCAATATTGTAGCATAGGACGGATCCGATTTGGATCCTAATCCCTGATATGAGAATACTGGCCATAAGAGTCCCTGAAGACCCTTGCCATGAAATAATACCATTTGATCTCTCAAGACGTACCTGTTTGTTAGCGAATACGAGCAAAATAGCATCGCGTAATTCGTCCTCGGCCAACATGCGCATGAGCTCTTCTCGTCCTTCGCCAACACGCTCGCGATCGTTGCTATCCACCACGAAAATCAAGCCTAAAATCATACAGGATATGTAGGAAGCTGATCTTGGATCAGAATTCTAAAATCTTACCTTGGGTATTTTGGAAATAATGCCTCCATAATGGACGGATTTTATCTTGACCACCAACGTCCCATACCGTAAACGAGATGTTCTTGTATTCGACCGTTTCAACATTGAATCCTGAATTGAGAAATTCTCAATCGGATAACTCGAAAGAAATATTGACAGATGCTGGAGACCATGGCATCATCAAAAACTTGGGATCAGAAAATTCATCCAGGAAATGACCGGCATTTGTGAAGACCGGTTTATTTACTTCCTGTTTCCCCCCAAAAATACTGGTAAAACTTGTAGAAGAAGCAATAATTAAAATAAATAGCAAATCTTACCGATAGTTGGAATGGTAGTGACGATTTCGCCTAATTTCAATTTATATAATATCGTGGTTTTTCCGGCCGCATCCAAACCGACCATCAAAATTCGCATTTCTTTCTTTCCGAATAATCCTTTGAACAAATTAGCGAATAGATTGCCCATCCTTTTATTTGATCACGAAATGAAATATTTTCGATGTAAATCGGAACTGATTGAATATCACGTAAAGCCTTTGGACGATGAAGAACTAGGAATTACGGTCTCGTTTACTGGGAGTGAGGACACGTTGATAAAATGATAATTGTCACAGGTGATGATCAAAAGGAATTTTTGCTGGCAAAATAATATGCAGGAGGATGCCGAAAAAGGCGAAAACACGTCATCGAACCATGTCGCGAGGTCACGTTTCCTCCTCGACTGCTTATATCAATACGCCCTCGTATTTACATTTTGCGGTTACCGTAGTCTTCCCGCTCTTTTCTCCTATACTTTTCATGTCTTCCTAGTTCGAAGTTTGTTATAAGCATTTTCGAGGCCTCCAGAGATGGTGTGTAAAATGTTGCACTGCTGCCAGCCATGGCTTTCTTACGTATTTACAGGGCTGAAAAATTCACGCCCCCTTTGGAGGCTGCACTTCCAAAAACTTCTTCAGTACGAAGGTATTAAAAGTGGAAGCTGATGGAACCGTAATAGTTACCGCAAA
>JAQIWJ010000118.1:0-34309 GCA_034695185.1 Discolaimus major
AACCAGAGTCCCTTGTTAAACTTGTCATAAGCAGCAGAAACTTTATTATCAGGCCTGTGCGCACATTTCCCGTCCCGCGGACTAGAGTGCCAACGGGCTGCGGGTTCGCCTAAGGTAATTAAAAACAGGGTTTATATTGAATAGCAATGGTCCACACATCCTTATGAGCATTTAAATCGATCGAAAAAAAGCAGGTGCGCTTAGCTCATACATCGTTTTGAGACACATAAAAACATGATTATCCATGAGTTAGCATTTGCTGCCTTCATTGGTATGCAAGTTTTTCTTCAGTTTAATAAAAGTTCAGAATACGCATATTCCATTTTACATCATGATTTTAGCTGAGAAAAGCACGGGTATGTTTTATCGGGTATTGAAAATTATTGCATGTTCAAGTTAATTCATGTTTTTATGATAATTGCTGTTTTTTGTAAGCTTCATTGTTCAGATTGTCAAAAATATACCAATGACCACCTCGATCATAATCCAGATTAACGTTATCATATCAATGATCTTGGTATCACAGCTATCACTGCAACTTTCACCAGCTTTCGGATAATTTATCAGCGTATCGATTCTTGTACATATGCGTGGCCAAGATCAATGCGGAGATGGCTGATACGCCGAATTTTGCTGCCGACCACCTGTAACGATGATCAATTTCAATTCGATGAATTATTGCAATCAGCTGCATTGCCTTGCGAGGCGTAAAAGAAGGTATTTGCTTACATGTTCGCATTGTCATCCATGACTTCATAACGCGAAGTGTATGAACGCCTTTCGCCAGACAAATCGCGGCTTCGATCTTCCCTCACCTGGAAATACAGAACTTTTCATTCTACAGTCTACCTGGACCTGAATTTACAGGAGTGCAAACTGCATCAATGCAGAGAAAAGATTTTGAAGTGCCCTGTGACTGATCATCTTCAGAAGAATCTGAGACCTCGAAAAATCATACCATAGCACGGCTTTCTCGACGCCTGCTTCTGCTGGCATCGTCCACAATGCGACGACGTTGTTGCTCATCGTTCTGGCGATTTTCTCGAATCCGAGACTCACGTGCGTCTCGGAATCTGGAGACGGTTTCACGCCTTCTCTCCGCATCGTCAGCCATTCTCCTGTAGGTTACTGTATCCGCATCTCTGCGTGGACTCTCCACTGCCATCCGATGACGACGGTTCTCATCCAGCATGGATGATGAGCTCGCATTCACATACAAGACAATGGCCAAGATGAAAATCAGGAAACTGAACATATGGGACTGCATTTTCGTGGAGATGGATTACTGTAATCGCTGATCGAATCGATCCGAGTGGTCAGAGTTTGGTGAATGATATGGAAGCATTTCTGCCAGTTCTATTTATGCCATTTTCCAACTAGCTAATGACTAGGCTTTGATTCTATTTTCGGCCATGGTCTCCGGAACCGCAATAAAAAGGCCCCTAAATTAGCCGGGAACATTTTCTAGTATTTTCATTGACGCCAACTCATGTGTACGCCCCTTCCTCATCCGCATGCAGGCCCCGATTCGAGCGTGACTAATTTTATAGAACGCAATAATCCTAATTCATTGACGTCAATTTTTATTGGAAAATTTGAAAAGCCTAAATAAAGGCGCATTCATAAGATTTCGGGGTCAATGAGCTAAATTTACAGCCCTGAAAATGCGTCATCGGATTTTTCCTTTGACGCAAATTCCGTCTCGTAGAATGGATTTTTGGAAAAACTGGTCATATTTGCGTCATAACATTCATTAGCCGAGTTTTATTTGGTCAAAATCACGAAAAAACATCACATTTCACTACAGTATACCGAAACTATTTGAAGTGACCGCTTTTTTTCTCATTCGCACGCAACATTGAAAATAAAGCGGAAAAGATATTTTGCCTTCTTTCTTGACTCACCTTTCGGTTGTCTTTTCGATGTATCGATCGATCAGAAGAAGTAGCACCATTTGGATCATGCGAATTAGAACATAGGATCATGCATTCTCTAAGAGTGGCGAAATTATTCAAATTCCCGCCGCATCCTTCGAAATAGAACGGAATGCATGTAGATGTAGTTTGGTCGTAGCCGAATCTTTGTCCTGGACCAATGATCATTGGTGATTGGCATAAATTGGTGCCAATGCTGATTGGTTGCAAACAAAAGTGTCCTGGAAGGGATCACAGTTGCAATCATGGTTGCTGATTAAATAAATGAATATACTTGGATCAGGGCAGCAAAAAGATTCACTAGAATCGATTGGAAGGAAACAAGCGAATGAATGAGGACATGGTCTAGGAGGATGCTTTGAACATTCTTGTAATGATTCATCGATTTTCATCAACGGTTCGCCGTGCGGGCATTTTGCCATAGATGGTTTTTCTGATGGAGAATGATGTGACCAGAATGGTGGCCGCATTGGAAATGGCACTACTGAAAATATTGATTTCGCATGATCACAAGAGATATCAGAAGAAGTTGTACCTGTATGGCCACATTTTTTCATGCAGTCTTGTTCATGGAGGAAATTATTCGCATTTCCACCTGATCCAGTGTACATGAAAATCACGCATCTTTGAATTCCGGCATCGAAATACCATCTTTGTACAATTGCTGATCCACGGCCGTCGAGTTTTGGCTGATCACACGCAACACCTGAATTGGATTCATGCAAATCGGGCAGAAAAAATGTTGGGTTTGTATAGAACCAGTATGGAAACTGGTTCGACCTAGATATTGAGTGTTTGCTTGACCTGCAATGGAATGCAGCCATCCAGGTTAGAACCGGATTGGAACCAGTTCTAATGATAGACTGGAGGTCAAGAATGGGTATATAAACAGTGCATTTTCATGTACTAATCAGTGTCTATTCCGTGTGTAAACCCTGTTTTTAATGACCTTAGGAGAACCCGCAGAGGATTCTTACTTCAATTTGCGGGCCCGGACTGAAGAAAGCCTATTCTTTAGTGTGTGCGTGCACGGATTTTGGTCCGCAAATTGAAGCTACACATACTTGCGGGTTCTCCTAAGGTCATTAAAAACAGGGTTTACTCAGTGCCGACTGAAGGCCTGCGTCAGTATTGGTGAATACTAATCCCTTGGAAATCCACGAATGTAACAAAAAGATTTTAAATAATACCTCGTATTGGACAGCATACTGTATTCGCAATATCCAAACCCACATGGCAAAAATGCATCGGTGGGCATAAAGCTGGTGCAGGATGATCAGCATATGTACAACGCAAGGGTCGTCCAGCTGGGTCCATGTATGGCAATGTCCCCATTTCACATGGGTTGATGGCTGAAATCGCGGTGATCATTGTCATTCAAAATTCTCAGATTTTAAACTTTCTGACCTGGAGCACAACGTGCTTCGCATTCTTCCATTGATCGAAAATTATTCTCATTCCCACCAAGGCCAGTGTACAAAAATGGCACGCAGCTGGCTCCTTTCGTGTTGAAGAACCACCGTTGCAATTTGGCTTGTCCAACGCCTGTTGTTGGAAGCATTGAACATGGGTCGCCTGAAAATTGACCTTCAATCACTGCTGGTCACTGGCATGATTCTGGAACACATACCAGCACTTGGGCAGCACATTGTGGATAATGTATCGTTTCCAAAATGGCAATAATATTTCTCAGGGCATGCTGTACCACCATCGCAATACAAAATATGACCGCTTGATATGCGATATGGTTCACCAATACATGCGTTTGTTGGTCTTGGTGGTATCATGTTTTTATCATGACTGATAATAACACCGCCGCATTGAGCCTCACAACTTTCCAAATTGAGGAAATTATTAGCATTCCCACCAATGCCTTTGTACGTGAATATTTTGCATTGTCGACTTTTCGAATCGAAATACCAACGTTGCATTGATGTTGAACCTTTGCCACGACGTGGTGGCATTTTGCAAATATCGCCGTCTGAAATGATGGCTGGCATAAACATGACATTTTGGCACCTGATCAAAAAAATCGCAATGCTTATGCTGGGGATTGAACCAGTGTCCACTGGCTCTTTGGCCAGCTGATAATATCAATTGAGCTATATCTCAATTTTTTATCATCCATCAGAACATGATTAATGTTGACAAATTTGAAAAACCAGCGAAATTCTTTACCTATTGGGCAGCACATGGTTGTGTCCTGTCCAGCCCCAACGTGGCAATAATGACTTTTTGGACAGACGTTCAAATTCTGTACATTGCAATATATGGGCCTGCCTGATAATGTTTTCAATGGTACATCATCACCTCCGCATGGATTGAAAAATTCTAAAAATATATGTACTTGTAATTTATTCTAACTAAATAAACTCTTGGGGAAAATATTATTCAGCAGCATGCATTTTTCAAGCAATGGTCCCTTTAGACCCTTGCGGTGCATTTTTCATGCCAGCCTGCACGCAATGTGATTTTCAAAAACAGACTTGAATAATGAATGAATAAAAGCAAAAAAATCGAAGGCTGTGCAAAGTCAGCCAGCTAAGCGTGACATTTCCAAAACAGCAAACCTTGACAAGCGGCTCGACAATCGTCAATGGACAAGAAATTATTCTCATTCCCTCCAAGGCCAGAGTAAATGTATTGCCTGCATTCGGTAAGTGTCCAATCGAAATACCATCTTGGTAATACTTGAATGCCATGCCCGATTTCCACTGGGTACTGGCATGGTGAATTTACTGACGCATAATCATTGATCACATTTAATGCTGATCTGGATACTTGAACTGAAATTAGCTATATGCTTTTTGATAGAAGCAAATATTATGCTTTACCTCTCAGACAACAAATACCAGTCGCTGAACTGAAATCTCCATGACAAAAATATTCGGGTGGACATTCATTCCCCACGTGTGGTGTGCAACTTTTTGGTCCCCCACTGGATGGGTCCAAATAAGGATCACCACGAGGGCAAAAATTGCTCATACCTGAAGTAAGCTAATTTGAAAAACCGTATGAAACTTTTTGCATACGCATACTTGCACATGTCGTCTGACAATCGGATAATGTAAGGAAATTATTTTGATTCCCTTCCAAACCTGCATATTGGAATTGTATGCACATGCCAGTTTTCAGATCATAAAACCAACGAGGAAGTGGTTTGTAGTCAGTGTGTGCATTTCGTCCAGGTGATTGAGGCAAATTGCAGGGATTGGTGGCTGAAAATAGTGAGTGTTTCTGAGTAATTTTTGCAAAATAATTGCAATTATTGACTAGATCAGTCAAACAAAATCGATAATGCACTTGAGCTAGATTCATGATTCTCACAAGAGACCAGACTCAGGCTCCTTGGCAGTTGCATGAGATGAATGACGTCACTAGAACGACCACGCCCCCAAGAAGTGCAGATGTACAGCTGGAGTATCAGTTTCATCATATTGCGCAATATTAACATCACTAAAGCAAGTCCACTTCACCCTTTTGCGTCAATCTCAATTGCAGCATTTTGTTTAGAAGAGCACTGAATAATTTCACACAGCAACCTTTTGAGTAAAGGTCTTCTCAAGCCTTGCAGAAACAACCATTCTGCTTGTACATTTTAGCATGAGAATTTTCAAAGCTCTGTTAAAATGGATACAACCGCATCAGTACAATGGAGAAAACAAAATGGATGCAATATTTTGTTCAATCGACACCCATATCGGCCATTTCAAAATGGATCAGGCATCGTAAATTCGGATAGCGTTGCACAAAATGGGAATCAAAGAAGGCTAATGTGTTTTGACAAAAAACACAGAGCCAAAATATGCTTAATATTGACCGTGATCCTGTTGCTGATTGCAATTGCGCTATTTGCTGCCACGGCTGTCATTGGGGCCAAAGAGTTGATGAGTGAAAAGAAAAGCGATGTGGCCAGCAATGAAATCAAGGTTGAAGAGACTGCGGCGCCTGAAGTAAGACATCATCCATCTGATAGGGATTTAAATTTCAAAAAATTCTGTTCATTTTGAATAAGATAGGTATATCTGTGATTTGATTGGTCATCCAATCCAAAGCGTTCTGGTGTTTAGGCTTCCAAGAGCATCGTAGACCATTTTAAAAATTCCAATGACACTGCTGAAATCGATTTCCAAACAGCAGAACTGGCCACACTCGAATCAGCCAATGACAGTTTCTCGCAGACTGTGGACCGTGTAATTCGCATAAATAATTCCCCCGGCTGGACTGAAGCGTCCAGAAATATTCTAGCAGGCATTAATTTCGATACTGATCCATGTCATGATTTTTACAAATACGCATGTGGAGTATGGCCATTCAAGTATTCGATTGGCCCAAATCGAAGTTCGCATACTGTTTATACCAGTGTCAGGAAACGTGTGTTCAGTAGAATCCGATCAGAAATCGAACGGTTGGATATCGATGATCAGAATATACCGAATTCTGTTCGCATGGTTCGACTGATTTATGATATCTGCATTGATCATGATCGCATGACCAATGAGGGATCCAAAGCTTTACTCAAACTTCTCAATGATCCTAAGAATGGGATCGGGAATTGGCCATTGATCAGTACTGATCAAGTATCGATCGATTTCGCAAGTACCATTGGAATTTTGAAAAGGGATTACGGAGTGGATACTGTAATTTACACGAATGTTGGTCCAGATTCGACTACGTCTTCTGAGAACGTATTGCATTTGAATGGACTCGTATTGCCATTGGGATTAGGCAAATCCAAGGCTCATTATTATTTGAATCAAACCAAATATGGTCATGTGATGCAAGCGTATGCGAATTTGATCAATGACACTGCAAATTTGCTACTAAAGACCGCAGGTAGCCAAAAGCAAGTGAATTTCAGTCGGATTTTCGATATTTTTGATTTCGAAAGAGAATTAGCTGATCACGTATTCAAATCGAACCCTGACTCTTGTACATGGACATTGAGAACATTGATGCAAAATATCCCGTCATTGGATTGGAAAGCGTATTTCCATAATCTCTTGCCTCCGGATTCGGATCGTTTATTGGATATTGATCGATTGAGATTGGATATATCATCTAAGCAATTTCTGATCAATGTCGCGTCGCTTTTGTCTCGCACAGATCCAGTGACAATTCAAAATTACTTGATTTGGAGATTGATCAAATCGAATTTACCATATTTGGGTGGTGAATATAGAATGAAACTTTTCGCATTGAACTCACTGATGACTGGTGGCAGAAAATCGAAATCGATTGTCGAGTCTTGTATCGATTATTTACAAGATCATCACGATTTGCCTAGTTTGGGATATGCAACTGGACGAATTTTTATCGATCACGCGTTCAGTTATGAGGAGAAACAGGATGTGCGGAGAATGGCAGATGCCATAATCAATGCATCGCAGGTGTAGTAGAAAGTTTGACTATTCTGACTATTGCGCAATAATAGTCATTCTTTAGGTTATGATCCAAAATCTTGATTGGATGGACGATATCACAAAACAAGAAGCTATGGAAAAAGTTCGGAATATGAAAGCTAACATGGGTTATCCTGATTGGATAAAAAACGACAGCCTACTGGATGCGTATTATTCAAATTTATCGATTATTCCAAATGACACTATGCTGGAAGTCAATTTACGACTGCGCAGCTGGTCAGTGATGAAAAATCAAATGCAATTATTTATGCCCATTGATCGTTCGGATTTCGAAGGGCCACCAGCAGCCACGAATGCCTGGTATAATGTGAATTATAATTCACTGACTATACCTGCAGGCGAATTGCAATCACCCTTTTACAAGATCACATATCCAATGGCAATGAATTATGGGGCTGTTGGATCAGTGATTGGTCACGAGATTATGCACGGTTTTGATAAGAAAGCTGGTCAATACGATTCCAAAGGTATCATGAGGAAATGGTGGTCCCAGGCAGCCATGGAAGCGTTAAAAAATCGCACTGAATGCCTTGCGAGACAATATGATCAATATTGCTATCCTAGGATCAGCGGTGGCCTTTGCATTGATGGCCAACGAACAGTGGCTGAAAATGCAGCTGATCTTGGCGGTTTGAAAGCAGCTTATTCGGCTTATAAAAATATGATTACAGACAGTGAATCTTCAATGTCACTTCCTGGGCCCGCCATGTATTTCAATCATGATCAACTATTTTTCCTCAGTTTCGCTAGCTTTTGGTGTGGAAGCTCAAAAATGTCGGTCATGAAAGAACAGTTGACCACTGGTCGACATGCGACTGCCAAATATCGAGTGATAGGGACGTTAAGGAATTTCCCTGAATTTACCAATGCATTTCAATGTCCAAAGAATTCTTTCATGAATCCTGAACGAAAATGTGATATTTGGTGATAATAACAAAGTTTGTGTGATGTGTGATTTTGGTACAGCCAATGAGACGCTGGATGTGTAAATTTGCATAAAATTATTTCACAGGTTGTGCAGGATTTTATCAGAGGCGTATTTTATGCCTGCATCAGCCATTCGAATCTGGGCAAGAAGTCAATGGGGAAAGGAAGCTAAAATGAGAAAGCTCTTTTGTGCCCAACCAATCAGCACATTTTCCTGATATTAGAGAAATCCAATCAAGATCGTGCTAAGGAATATTCCCATGACCTTTATGCCCAAGCCTAATCAAGGAGCTTGATTATAAGCAATGTTAATTCTGCTGTCCTCTTTCGTGTCCTTGTAAAAGTCAGGTCATGTGATCCATAGCTAGTTCAATTGAGGGTAATGCATTTTTATTACTAATTTTAAAATTGCCTTGTGC
Source organism: Discolaimus major (assembly GCA_034695185.1). NCBI lineage: Eukaryota > Metazoa > Nematoda > Enoplea > Dorylaimida > Qudsianematidae > Discolaimus > Discolaimus major. The sequence continues at coordinate 8,704 of JAQIWJ010000118.1, forward strand.
ATAATGTCTTGACTGGATGCGTTGATGGACCCATCATAATCGATTTATCAGATATAGGAATTTCTGTATAGCTTTTTGATTATATGCCCTAAAGTTGCTCTATTTTTTTTATTGGTCATATGAGAGCATGTCATGACCATAATTCAGGGCGGAAGCCAGTGTCAAAAGCAACTTTTCATTGAAAGCATACATAAGAATACGAATATTCATTAGCTTCTGATAATCAAGGCACAAAATAATGTGTATGCAAATTGACATCGATTTATGCATCTTTGAAGAAAGATTGGCGCAAACAGGAATAGAAAATGAATTAATCAGTTGTTGATTTGCATGCCTGACATTGAGGTAAAGATTTCCTGTGCTCTGTAAGGTCATGGATTGCTAAGATAAATTTGCAACTAATGTTGCTGTTTTTGAAGCTGCACGGGTTCCAGGTCATTATTAAGACCAGCAAATTCTTTTCCCATACCACAAGGAATGTAATCTAAAAGCTGAAAATTTTTTCCACGATTCTCAAATTGCTCATTTCGCGATGCACTTTCTCAGTCAGTCAGTCCCACTCAAGATGCACGCTTTCAAGCACTTGTGGCGTGACCCGAATCGATCATGTTTCTGCATAATTAACATTAGGTGCTCTTATGAAAAGAGGTTTCCTCTGTTAATGGCCAGACATTCGTCATTTCCTCAAACATCCTCCCCTCAGAGTCAAACATTATTCATTTTTCAGCCACCCCTTCAGGAAGCTAGTCGTCATTATTCTGATTTTCAACATGGTCAAAGGTGCGTGTGTTCTTCTCTTCGTTGTATGCATGGCCATTTGTGCAAGAGATGCCTCGGCAATTGGACGAAATTGGGTCTATACATCCGGTGGACCAGTGGCCAAGAAACCCCGATCCATGCTGGTATCTGTTGGATCAGGTCCGGATGGCAGAATTGGTGGGATACGACAAGCCAATACTAATCAATTATTGCATATTTACAAAGGTCTATACGGGTTACCACGAGTTGGGAGGAGTCAGCAGAAACCAGTTGATCCAAGAGTTCTCAAGAAATTATTCAGATCTATGATAGGGTTGCCGAGGAAAAGGGGTTATTATAATTTATGTCAGCGATTTAGTATGTATGATTTGTGTTTAGAATGATCACCTGAAATTATGAATGGAGAACTCACCCCCTGGGCAACAAACTGTGGTGTCTGCACTGGTACCAATATGACACCAAAATCCAACTGGACATGAATTCTTGTTCATGGGATTGCAATAAATTCGCTTGCCAGCGATCAGTGCCAAATTTGACGCAGGTGATGGTGGGCATGGATCTTGATGTTTCCCTTTAAAACGTTACATATCATCAGGCAGCAATGCATCAAAATTCATTGCATACCAGGGCACGCTTTTTCGCAATCCAATCGACTCAAAAAATTATTCTCATTCCCACCAGCCCCGCTGTAAGTGAATGGGAAACATTCTCGTGATTTATTATTGTAATAATATCGAGGTATTCTTGCACTGCCATTTCCCATCTCCATCGGCTGATCGCAAGGAGCAGTCTTGGATTTTTGGCAGCATACTGTAGCTTGTTCATCCATACCCACGTGACACCAGTGTCCAACAGGGCATGCATGATGAATTTCACTGACGCTACATTGGATGGTGTGGCCTTGTTCGTTTTTCAAAGGATCGCCAATTGAGCATGGGTTGCGAAATACTGAAATTATTACACATGTCGCATTGCTCAATCCAGGCCAAGGAAGGTAGTTAGTAAACTGACACAGGAAAATGCATAAAAGTTCTGCAGTACTGTATCTACAGTATGCCATAAATCAGCTCGCAACTTACCTGGACACCTAGCTTCGCAATCCTTCTGTTTCAAGAAATTATTCTCATTCCCACCCATGCCAGAATACTGGAATAATCTGCACTCCTGTGTGTCTGTATCGTAATAGTATCTCTCGAGCGTATCATGCCCATTTCCAGCCATCACAGGCAGCTCGCACGGGTCTCCTGCTCCAGGGCAACATACGGAAGTACTGGTATTTACTCCCACATGACACCAATAAGTAACTGGACATTTCAGCTTTCCATGCGGACCGCAACGTGTGATTTTCCCACTCAGCCCAATATGCGGTTGTCCAGTACTGCATGGATTTCTGAATTCCGGACATGCGGCACGACATTCGGTCAATGATAGGAAATTATTCTGATTCCCACCTCGAGCGGAATACGTGAAACTGACGCATGTTTTTGTATTTTTATTATAATGCCAACGATTGAAGACTGATGCGCCTGTGCCTTTTTTGGCTGGCATTGAGCATGGATCGCCAACTGCAAACGTTTGATTGCTGTGATAATGCGAAATTTGGATTGGGCGTATTACCATCTGGGCAACAAAGGGTTGTTGATGAACCTGATCCAATATGACACCAATATCCGTCTGGACAGATTTCCTGATTCGATGTACTGCAGTAAATTGGAGTTGCATCTTTGCCCAGTGCCGGTGATCCTTGGCCGCACGGATTATCCAATGCTGGAAAATGTATTTGTGATGCAAAACCCGCATATTTTATGTCACGGTCTTTGATTGCGCAATCAGTGTCACTTCTTCATAGATTATGAATTTGAATATTTGTCTGAATCTTTCTAAAAGCCACCTCTACGCATAGCCTCATTTATTTACAAGCATTTTTTCTCGCTATGCGTACAATTTGTGCTGTATTAATCTTGCACCGGGGTAAGATAAGGAAATTTTCTGGGGTAAGTCTACACGTATTTTCCAGTGCAATGCAATGCCTAAGCTTTGTGCTTATTGATAGTCCAGAAATGCGATTAAATCTTCATTATAATTACTGGGACAAGCCGCTTCGCATTCGGCCAGTGATAAGAAATTATTCTGATTCCCGCCTGAACCAGTGTACATGAATACTCGACATTGCTTTATATCTCGATCGAAATAGAATCGTTGCAATTCATGGCGCCCTGTCCCTTCCACTCGCGGCATTGCGCATGGATTGGCGGCTGAAAAATGGTTTGCACTAGTTGCAACAGCAACTGATGATGATTGCGCAATAATCAGCGATCATGGCACATTGGCACATCTTGGCTCTTACCAAATGGACAGCAGACCGACGATTGTCGATCTCCGCCAATATGACACCAATAAGATGGAGGGCAGATCGGATTGATGGCACTGCAGTAATCCACCTGTCCTGTGGCAGGATTTGAAGGCGGTGTACCGCCTGGACATGGATTATCGAATTCTAGATACCAAAGCACATTATCCAGTCATCATATTTCATAAAATCAAGGTCTCACCTGGGCACGCCTGTCTACAGTCAGCAAGCGACAAGAAGTTATTCTCATTCCCAGTCATACCCGTGTAGACGAATGGTTTGCATGCGGATGATGGTGAATCGAAATACCATCTGGATAATTCTGTACTGCCTGTACCCGTATTCAAAGGCAGTTCGCATGGTGTTGGGAAACCTAGAACCAATCAGCTTACGACCTGCCAACGTCAATCATAATTCGTAGTACCTGCTGTCAATGGGCAACACAAAGTCGCTTCCGGACTCCCTCCAATGTGACAGTAATAACTTTCAGGGCACCCATGCAAGTTGGATGTGGAACAATAAATATATTCGATACCATTCGGCTTTTTGGCAGGGCGCCCAGCGTTGCATGGATTTGATGGCGTTAATTGTGCTAATTATGCAAAATATTGCTGGAAATTTCAAAAATATCTTATCAGCATACCTTGACAAGTTCCAATACAATCAGCTTCGGTGATGAAATTATTCTCATTCCCACCCATTCCAGTGTAGATAAAAGTTTGGCATGATCTTGTGATGCTATTGAATGCCCAACGTTGCAGTTGCGATTTGCCTGATCCGATCGAAATAGACATTGTGCAAGGATCACCTGTAAGAATAGTCTTGATCGCCAGTTTGGATCATCAGAAGTCATTACCATGTCTGGGACAACAAACGCTGGTCAACATATCAGCGCCAACATGGCAGTAATGAGTTTCTGGACAAACGCTTTGTTCCAATGTACTGCATTGGACATTTTGTCCTTTGATATTCAATGGTGATCCGACAGCGCATGGGTTGCTAACTGCAAAATCACACGTCACGCGACTTCCAACATGTTTGCAAACTCAGAAATTAAACCTCAACCGCCATAACCTGATCCCCCCTTTCAAATAATGCTTATGACAAAACTGAATGAGCACACGTGCTAAAGTATGGTTATTGATTCTCAGGTTAGGCCAAAAGACAGGAGGGCAGAGGGGATCAGCTTATGGCGGTTGAGGTTTACCTCCACAATGTTCCATGCACATATCAAAAGTGAGGAAATTATTCTGATTCCCTCTAGTGCCCTTGTACATGAACATTTCGCATTGATTGATTTGGGAATTGTATCGCCATCTTGTGAGTTGAGCAGTGCCAGAACCAGAATCGATTGGTAATGTGCAAATGTTAATCGTTTGGGCTAAAACCAGAAACCAATCAGGATTGATCAAAGTGATCAGGGATACTGCAACATATTGACTGATAAGCTGATAATGTACTTTATAAACTTGATGTACATGTGCCAAATTGAAAAGCTCACATTTTCCTCTTGTTGGACAACAGACCGATTCCGAAGCGGTGCTTCCAACATGACAATACATTCCAACAGGACACTGATAATGATTGTATGGTCCGCATTGAGTATACTCGGGTAATGCGACTCCTTTACATGGATGCACTCTGTTGCTTTTCGTAGTGCTTTGTATAGTCGTTTTGATTGTTGAACTACTTGTCGATTGATCAATCTCAGGCCACCCAGTGGATTCCCATAAAAATGGTAATGAAAAAGGCGAAGTTGGGTCCACAATGTCTCTATCAGAAATTGTTGTAGATTCCGTTGTGGTTGTGCTGGGAGCAGTGGTTGTGGTTGTGGTCGTGGGTTTGGTCGTTGGCATTGGAGTGGTCATCATGCGATACACTGCTGGGATTGCGCCTGGAGTCACTGGGCGGGGTTGGAAAGGCGGTGCTATGGTTCTTCTTTCTGAAGTCACCAGATTAATATCCATCAGAGTCAAGAAAGCTAAAAATCACCTGGACAGCTCAATCGACATTCTTGCCATGTAAAGAAATTGTTCCTATTCCCTCCTTCACCGCTGTACAGAAACGTTTCGCATTGACTGGTTGCTGAATTGAAGTAAAATCGTGTCAACGCAGCCATTCCATGGCCAGTCGATTTTGGTAATTCGCATGGATCGGCTCTGCTTGGCTTTGGCATTACTGAAAATTGACCGATCATGGCCAAATTGAGAATTTGCAATTCAAACATACGCAATACACATGCGAATAAGCATTGCTCTTCATTCTCGAAATTATTCATATTTCCACCTTGGCCACTGTAGAAAAATAATTGGCAATATCGATTTTCAGCATCAAAGTACCAACGTTCCATGCGCATGTATCCATGCCCGGCATTGGGAGGCAGATCGCATGGATTAGTTTTGTCATAATCGATTATCCTTGGTTGGGATTGGATTTGAACCGGGGCTGGTGTCGGTGGCAATGTGGTTTCTTGGATTATGAATTTGCCTAAAATCGATGCAATTTTTAGCAATTGCGGAGTCTGCAATCAGCAATTGCTGCAGTGATTGCCATGAAATTCATTACCTCTGCAATGAAAATTACACTCATATTCGTTTCGAAAATTATTCGACGACCCATCTTGACCAGAATACGAGAACGGTTTGCATATGTCCTGTACATAATCATAGTACCATCGAATTTCCATGGACGATTTCTGATCCACATTCGGCATATTCACAACATCCCTGCATCTGGCGATTGAGCTCAGCTGCGGATTCGGTCTGGATGTGGACGGATTGGATGGGACCATTGGGACAAAAGACGCAGGATATTGGCCCCAAGAAGTTGGATATTGACCCCAGTTGGGTATCATTGCTGATTGCGCAATCAGTGATGGACGCGATGTGGTCACTTGTGGAATGTACGTTTTCCCGAATGGAGATGAGGATAAACGTGTTGGATGAGTTTGGATTCTGGTAGTTCTTTCTGAGATATTTCTGGATTTTGGACTGTGATCAATGGCAGGTGTTGTATGGCTTTGCAAAGCTTGGGCTAAAATCAATGCATTTGGCTATCCAAAATCACAATCGACCCAAACATGGCAAACCTGGCAAATAGGCTGTGGGATGCAATGTTGAACGATTCGCACTCATTGCGCATGTATCCACACATTCTTGATTAGTGAGAAAATTATTCTGATTCCCTCCATATCCGGTGTATATGAATAATTTGCAGACGCTGTCATTGGCATCGAAATACCAACGTTCCATGCGCCCATCGCCATGACCAGGTGCGATTGGTGAATTGCAACTGTTAACTGGAAAAATAACAATTGCATGAGATTGAAAATGAAATTTCAAATATTTGGATATTTATGCACAATATTGACATACTTTGAGCATTCGGGCAGCAAAACATGTTGGCTTTGGATGAACCGGTATGGCACCAGTAACCTTGTGGGCATCCAGAATTTTTTGAGCAATATATCGGTGAACCATTGATCATATACGGAGGACCATCTCGACATAAATAATTGAAATCTAAAAGATGACATTCGTAAGCATGATTTTTAGATGGCCTTGCTCAAAGCAAGGCTTCTTGAAAAGCTTCAAGTCGACTCCTACAGTTTAATTTGTCATGACAAAATCTATCACTTAGGCAAAGTAGATCACCGATCAATCCCTGATCGATTGGTGGATCCAAGGAGTCCAAGTGTTAAGAAAATCTGGAGATTTGTGATCATTGCTGATCACATACAAAATTGATAAGTGATCCAATCTGCATGCATCAGGGATCTCATCAGCCAAAACTGCCACGAAAACACCAATCTCAAATCATCAATGACCTCACCAGGAGCCAATTCTTTGTCAGCAGTCAAGATAATCCCAATAACTGCATCAGTTGCCAAATTACTCATAGTGGTACTGGATGTAGGGGCTGGCCTCTTCGTAGTCGGAATACTTGCCGTGGTTCCAACTGATTGCCGTGCAGGCATCAATCCGAACGGTTGCGCAATTCTCACTTTAGCTGGAAACGATTGATTGGACATATTTTTAGCTGGCGGTGGGTAAATTTTGATCATAACTATTTTCGTGGTCTCTTTCAAATAATTTCCGTCATCATTCTCAGGGAAAGTGGTGTTGAAATTTGAAGTATCATTTCGACTTGTCGAGTTCACGGCATGTTGACCATTCGATAATGTCTCATTATGATTTTCCATACGACCATGACGAATATGCATGAAAAATATTATACAAATGAACACTGAAAAAGCCATGGGCCTTTTACTTTCGGATCACTTTCTCGAGACCGCCCAGTATGCGCGCGAAAAAGATTGAATTGGAAATCTCGAATTTTAGGGTACCCTACCCAGGTGGTGGTGGGGGGGGGGGTCGAGGCGATCACCGGTCATCCCTTATGTCCGCTTACATTCCAAGTGTACATAAGCATTTCCTGGCCTTCGACGCCTCCATGTGGACCGGTTTTCCATACATTGCCCATGTTTAAAATGCGATTGCCGAAAATCTAAATACCCTCTTATACTATACGTTTGAATGGGCCAATACTAATACCGTAACGACCAAGGTCCAATAAGCAAATAAAACACAATCGCATCCTGGAATTTTTACCATTCGACCACGTTTGGCGGAAGCTGATGAAAAGCTTAGCTATGGCTATTTTATGTGAAGCGTGGGAACTTGATGTGTCATTTTTGCATGCAAGTGAAGTACAGTATGCAAATGACATTCTGGAATGTCGTGATAAACAAGTCACAACAGAATATGCTGTCATAATAGTCTTATCATGTGTCAAGCATCTAATCTGCAACAGTTTTTGTGACACCCATTCACACAAACGATTTCATTCAAATCCGCATCTGATAAGCATCTCCAAATGCAAGCCTTGTACTGAGAAAAACCAATACTTTTTCCTAGTGCAGTCTGTGAAGCTTCCTGAACTACTAAATCCGTCTAAAATCGATACGAATTTTCACATGCATACCCCTGGTGGGTTTGTCTAAATGCGTCCAAGCACGTTTTTATTGACTTCCTCTCACTCACGCTGGCCAGGACTACTGGAGACTAGTTTGGGAAGACTATTCTTGACCTTAGCATAAACATTCAGATTAGCACTATATATGGTAAAAAAGAATCTTCAAGGTTCAATCAATGTTGTGCAACCAGAGAAACACATATTAGCATATGGAAATACAGCATAACAATTTTCATGATGCATCACAATTCAAAAACAGCTGCAGACTAGCATGAAATTCATAGCCTGGACACATTCACGCCTGCGCGAAACCACAACACAAGACGGAATACCAAAATTGCGCAATGCATATCTATCCTATTCTTTAGTGAATTTCCTATACACGAAGTAGCCTACACCTGCTAAAACAGCAACACCAACCGCTGTATATGCGATTTCTTGATAAAATCCAGGCCTGGATGAAATATTCGTGGCAGAATGCTTTCTATTATTGGAAATTTCGTTGGATTTTTGCTGCGGTGATCTCTTGGGCGTGGAAGTTTGGGATATCGTATCGTCTACTAAACTGCTAGCGCTGACAGCTGCCGACATTCCGGATCTCGGTGTGTCCACGCTTGTTTCACCGATCAAATGACGAGTTGTTAGAATGGCTTTCGTTGGTGACGAAGGAGTTCTTGTAACTTTCACATTGGATACTGTGGGCGCGGTTGATAATTCAGCAGATGTGGATGCTTTCGTTGGGGAACGATTTTCCAGTAAATTCTTGGACGGTTGCTGAAAGGCATCACTCAGATCGGGCAATGATTTGGTGATAATCATGGGTCGTGCTTGGAGTCAGGCAATGCAGATGATTGGTCACATTGATCAGTAAAATTTTATGCATAAAATTTACGAATATGAGACTTGTGAGTACAGTATCCCTTTGGCCAAAAAGTGACCATTGAAATCGCTGCTCATTGAGCACAGGCTTCAAATCTCATCAAATTTATGCATTTTTAGACACAGGCTGATCAATTCGCATTTTTAGATTGATCTGTAATAATCCTGCCAGCTCGAAAAATTTTTGGTGACAGCTACTTCGAGCGAGAAGCCAGCTTACATGAAGTATTTTCCTCTCAGCATCAACTTCGACTTCCAATTTCACACGACCTTTGCAATTACGAAATATGGCCACTGCTTGTTCATGCGAAACACCAAACAAACTTATGCCGTTCACCTTAAAATTATCAGTTTTTTTTCGCATGATCAGCATGAGGATATAAGTTTACAGAAACTATCCTATCGCCTTCCCTCAAGCGGCCATCATGATGAGCCGCTCCTTCGGATTTGATTTTTGTCACGAATATACCAGAATCACCAGGAATATGTTGACTATTTATACCACCAACAATATTGAATCCCAAGCCTAAGAAAAATTTTGGGTCTTGCATGATTAGGAATTAGACCAGCTTCATATACCTGAAGGCCTCTTCTCCAATTCAACTGTCAGCAATCTATGCGACCAAATTGAAGAATCTTGAGAAGATGGTTCAGGCATGTTTAGCGGGCCTTATCACTTTATATACCTCCTTCCTGCCTGCTGATCCAGGAACACTCTTCTCCCTCCAGCCTCAATTTACATGAATGGATGGATGGCAGTAAAGGAAGACGCACTATGTGGCCAAGCAAGACAGTAGCTGTGCCAAAGGAGCGCTGTTTTTGACTAATACAAGTTCCTCTAAGTCATTATTTTTGAATATGTTGCAAAATTTTATGCATTCAACCGCATTGTAATGGCTCATTTGTACAGTATGATATATACAGTACACCTGCAACAATTATTTTTCAATGCAAACAATTCCCAAATGCATTCAAATATCAAGCCTTATTATCCCTTCATGTCACATGATTATTTCTGTTCAATTTGAGCAGTCGATTGCATCTTTTCAATTTCCTAAAATACTAGATACTACTGTACATACTGTACATGACCCAATGAGCAATACATAATTACTTTTTGAATTTCAATTGGGAATCGATGATATTTCTCCAAAGCACATGCACGACAGAATCGTTTCGAATAAAATATGCTGCATGCCTGAAGCAGAAATTGCTAGGTGATAACTTATCAAGAAAAGATGCTTGCAAGGAAATCTGGACTGTACCAAACCAAACTTACAGAATCAACGCACACTGATTTGCTGCACAATGAACAATTGGAGCCCAAAACCAAAAAATTCATCGATGCTTTGGAATTACGCGGTTGGAATGGATCTTTCATCAAATACACATCCTCTGGAAAACTGTAAAAACAATTCTCATTAGCCGCCAGTGTCAAAAACATACGGTGACAAATTACTTCAAGCTTTTCTCAAATGGCGGTTTCGATCCATAAAAATGAAATTTTTCTTTCAATCCACAAATGGTGCAGGCGAAATATTGGGGCGTCTCTTCTTCTTGTGCTTCTGCTGCCATTTCTTCACTTGGAAATTGATCAAATGCGCATGAAATTTTTGGAATTTTTGGAAGAATAGAAGGCTACACACAGCAGACAATACAGTAATTTGGCATGCAAGTACTTTGGAATCTGAACCCATTCATGGATGACATTTTGTATTTGCATAATTTAAATCTAAACCGCCATAACCTGATCCCCTGTGCCCTTCAATTTGGTGGGCACGGCTGACAGAATAAGGCAGCTAACCTGAAAATCATCCATACTTCTGCGTGTAATGGAGAATCAATTCTTTCGTTAGCCATGCAACAACAGGAGGCCAGAGGGGATCAGGTTATGACGGTTTAGGTTTATCACTGTATTGACATTGCGCAATATCCAGCTGTGATCAGCCATAGGATTTGCGGAATTATCGATTTTCATGTCACACAGTCTCAAACCCATTTTGTGATTCAAAATTTATTATGGACAGGTGCAGGTATCCATGTGATTTGATTAATCGATGCATGTACTAGTATCGATCGATGATACTGAGGAAAATGGGTGTACTGTAGCCATTCAAGTGATCAGCCAACCAATACGAATTGCACCTGCATTTCGCATCATGTAAACATGCCATGCCAATGAAATCTTGATTGATTGATTTACTTTGTCCAAATGCCAAAAACACAGTAAAATATTATTACAATATAAAAAATCATTCAATGGGGCAGCATTTAGTACCACAGCAAAGACCGCTTGCGCATTTTGGCAATACCTGGCCACCGCAGCACGTTTCTGTCACGTTATTATAGCATTTATCATAACAACACGAACTCGGCCATCCGCACGTTGGAATGATCTTACCGTTGCAACATATCTTTTCACGTTTATTATAGCATTGATCGCCGCAACATTCACCATCGTACCAATTGCATTGAGCACGATCCAAGAGTTTATTCCCGCAACACAAATGCCACCTGGTATCGTAGCATTTCTTATTACAACACGAACTGTTGTGCGTACTGCATTTGTCCACTACTGTCCCAGCGCAGCAAACCGTGGTCGAAAGGGTGTGGCAGAATTTTCCGCAACAGGCGCGTTGATCACGATCGCAGAGGAGGAAATCGTTGCAGCAATCCAACGTTTGGTAATCGTATTCATAAATACCGCATTTGGCCGACATGCAAATCGCAATCAACCAGCCTATAATAGCGCTTATATTTGAATTTCAAGCATGGCATAGCAGATTTTAAGTCGGTATCAAGCGACTCCTGATCTGATCAGAATTGATCAGGCTGATCACACTCATCGAAGAATGCGATAATTGATGGGAATTACCTGTTAACAATAATCCTACACAGCGACATAAAAATTCCATTCCAGACAAATGTGGATCCTTTGCAGAAATTTTGACAACCAAAGTTCAGACCTTGCAAATGACATTCTAATACCACTATTTCCATTAAAAATCAGGTCGTTAACAAGTCTTACATGGGGCCATTGTAAATGGATTAGAATATTTCCATTTCCGGAAATGACATTCAAAATCTCATGCACCATGTAACCTATATTATTGACCATGTTCTTCCGTCTGAAGTATTTTCAAAGTCACCACCCTTGACCAAAAAATAAGGGCGAATGTCGATTGGAAATATAGGAGAATATGTCATTGGTCTCAATTTCGAGACTGGTCATGCGTAGCAGAGTAATGCAACCAATAGGAAAATCCAACATTCATAAATTCCAGAGTATGGCAGTTCAGTAAGCTTTAGCCAAAAACGAGCGTAACAGGGATAATCAGATACTAATTTTGGCCAAATATTAGAGTGTATTGTATTTATTTACCGACATGCCAAACTCATAAAGTGAGCACTCAGGGGCGTGCTGACATAAGAAAAATGACGCAAAAAATGCATTACAAAAATTATTTTTCATGTCTGGTCTTGCTTTATGTGATTGTCCCATGTCTTGCATGCTGTTTTAGATGTTTTTAAATATTTTTTTGTTTGGGGGATCACTGGTACACGTCTTCTGCTCGAAATTCAAATTAACCGCTAAATGAATATAAGCACTTCCGATTTCATCTCTTGTCTGCTACATGCCGCGTATCTAGATGCATTGGCATGGCAACCAGCCAGAAAATTTTCTTTTCACGTTCCTGGGAAAATAATCGATTGATCAGTACATATTATTTTGCATTATCCGCTGTCAATATTTATTTATCCGATCACGTCCAGCTTCTCGATTTGAAAAATGAAAAAAAGTGAAGGGAAAATTCCAAAATCTGTTTCGCAAGTATCCCGAAGGAGCGAGTTAGCAAATAATTATATGCCCACGAGTAATACGGACGATACGCCGAAATTCGTTATCCCAAGGAAAAAGCAAGAAACGAGTAAGTCCATTTATGTAGATTTCGTAAATAAGAATCCATATTTGCATCACATTCCTTCCTAATTTCATAAGAAATTGAAAATCTTTAATTTTTCAGATTTATTCACGGAAATCGCATTGGATTCGCGCGAATTTCAAGTTGATATTTTGCCATTATTGAAACGACATTATTCGCATCATGCGAATCGCGATGCGTCGTTCAATTATACCAAATGCAAATTGGTGACGAATGAAAGCTTACTAAATAAGGTACATGGAATATATTTGCTCTACATTCTGGCTGTTCAGAATGGTTCTCGTATTTTAGTTCGAGGAGAAACGGCGAGAAATGAAATTGGCCAAAGTTGATGCATCGATCACGTATGGATTTTGGCAAGTTTTTCTTCTGGATGAGGTGAGAAAACTGTGCGGCAGATTTGGCAAAGAATTTGCTTCAGCTCAAATGTGTTTGTTTTAGGTGAATTCCATATGCAACAATGGACTTTCGAATAATTATCATCTTGGAACGCTGGGACGTCCAGATTTAGGTAAATAATTGCATATTTTTCAAGCTCTTCTATAATGTTGTCATTGCAGGCGTCTATGTCGGCCAGTATTCGGACGTTCTTACATCAGCACCATTGATGGATGGCGTTTCTGGCACGCTGATCATATTCAAGATTTTGAAAGTAACAATTCTGGATTTACAGTAGTACTGTATGTAAGCGTATATTGTATTTTAGGGTCGCACCAAACTGGTACCATGCTTCACGTCTGGACATTTGGAACCTGCACCCAATTTCGAATGTCACGCTGCCAAACAGGATCAAGCGGCCACTGTTGACCTGAGTCCTTATGCAACATTCGAATCCAGCTTGGTAAGGCATGGCTTTTTGAGCCTTTACATCCAACTGTATATTCAAATTTCAGCTATACGTCTACGATTATCAAGATGTGGATTTGGAAAATCCACCTCGCAACGTTTGCCCAATTGCGGTAATTCACTACGCGTTCAACGAGAATAAGGGCCTGCATCAATGGTTGAAAAGTGAAGCCCTGCTTTGGAGTGGTGGCCTACGGTTCGACGATGGCAAGGAAAAGGATTTTGCGAGCAACGTCCATATGGTCAGTTATTTGGCTAAAATGAAGCCGCCATATTTGTAAGTGAACAAATATTGTGGTCTAATAGTCTAGACTAAGGTTGGTTTCTTTTCTTTCTAGGGGAGAACAGCTGTTGATCAAGAAATTATTACCAGCTGCAACCAGTTTTCAATGGGCTCCAATCAATGAATTGCGTAGCGATTCCACGCAAGGCGTATTGTATAAGCAGAAACGAGATTTACGGCTGAATACTGGACATTTCGTCAGCATTTTTCGCCTCACGCAAGAACGCATGTCTGAGAAATATGCGGATTTGATAACAACCATGTACAAGAATATTTGCGTAAGTACTTTATTTCACTTTTGGGATGCAATTATATCCAGTAATTTTTCAGGTTGGAGTGGCATCGTTACGAGATGGCACCGCTATCTTAGTATTTCCGCCATCGCATTTTGCAAGTCAATTGGGAATTCCGCTGTTCACTGACGCCTCAAGTGGATTATATTGTTTGGTACTGTCATTTCGGTCATTGGTTACTGGTGGAGGTAAGCAAGAATCTCCTATTCATTAGTATTCAATGCCATCCATGGCTGGCCACATTATAGCATAGCTTTGATGACATTGACTGACGAGATGTCAATGATACAAAAGTTAGCCTGTCTTTTTCAGAATACATTCGAGACTCGTACGACAATATGGTCAGATACGATGTTGGTCCAAGCGAAGCGTTCCTGATGATTCCAAGCAAGTTATTGAACGTCGGAAAGAAATCAACCGAGCAGTCGCCTCAAGAAGTCTCAGCGAAGTCAAGCCCATCGACAAATGTCAATGCGATGGAATCACCAAATATCGATGCGTCAACACGGGATCCCAGGATTCAAAAACGGCTGCAACGTGCAGAAATCGCTGGACCATCCACAGTCAACAAACCTCCACCAAAGGAAGAATGCACGATTTTGGAGCTTATGGGTTCAGACGAAGAGGATGTGGTTGTAGAAAGTAAGTCGCTATTGTTTTATTTGAATGCTTGCAATCACACAATTTTTTAGGCATTGATGATTCAGAAGTTGAGCCGATCACTGCCACCAGTGCGCCAAGGATTGTACCATTGGAGGAGGCTGAAACCAGTGAGGCGGCATCTCATATTGACAACAAATCGTCTACGTAAGTGGTCATGATCTTGAAGAAATGGCTGAAATCAGCATGTCTTTCTTTCAGACCGGACATTGTTGAAATTGATCCAGCCACCAATACGCCAGTCAATATCAGCGGTATGGACAATGGTGTTTTGAACGTTATTTATCAGCCAGTAAGGCAAAGCTTCGGTCAAGACAAAACCAGGCGTAAAGTATTTGGTTTTTAAGGATGGCTCTTTCTTAGAATAAAAATTCTACCTTTTAGCGATGGGATACCGCCTCAACTAGCAATGCTCGACGTGATTTCGTCGGTCAACAACATGCGGCCCCCAGTGGTGCGGTTCGTTGCAATGTGGTCGTACCGGACATTGGATGTCTCACACATGCGAAGCCTGAACAAATGCGGAAGATATTGGAAACGTTTTCGCAATGGAGTACGTAAGCGTATTGTTTTCTTCTGCGACACAGATGAAAAATGTTTGCCTTTCCAGAAAAAACTGGAAAAGGCGATTGGCGTGTCAAACTGCATTCACTTGTTGTGACGACAATGGGTTGCCGCATGTAAGTTACAGTAAGACTTTTGGAGCAGCATATTATGTCTAAAGTTCCCCAATTTTAGCAATGATTCGACGTTGGGACCAGCACCACGTCAGTGCTCAGCTGAAATCATCGAATTATTAGATCATTATCGAGTAATCGAAGGCATCGTGGATTTACTGGACGGCCATGCATGCGACAAGGACACATGTTCGTCCACCGATTATCTCGCGTGCTTGCAAACGATCAAAAGTAAAGCTGGGAATGGGCGTTGTATTTTACTGACAGGTGAGTGACAGGCTAGAAATTGCTAGCCTGCTGAAGCTGTAACTTCAGTGGGTGTACTGTAGCATAACAGCGGCTTTTTCAGATATGGATCAGAATAGCGAAATGGCGCAGCAATTGCCCGGTTTTGGCATCGAAATGATGAACATTCCGAAACTATTGACGGATGTTCTGAATAATCATGATTAACTATTTGACTGTCGATATTCAGGGTCGGTTGTTCCTATGTGTTTTATCTTCTGGCTGATAGAAGTAAAGTGCAATGCTTTTATCAATGTCTTGATTTATTGATTGCTACTGTGTAATCATATACTTTGATTTTGACTATGATTCTGTGTTGTGATCATAATCATATTTAGACTGGAATCATGTCGGCCATGACCAGGATTATGTCCAAGAGTTATGTTCAACAATTGGTTCGATCAGCTGCGTTCTCCAAGACCGCGATAAGATACGATTGCACCAGAGCAGGGTATGCCAAGATTCGAGGTCGCCAATATCTGCGCACATATCCAACGTTGTTGGTATATCCGGATGGAAGTATGACTACTATTCGATACAAGGAGCCCAGAGAAATTATCAAGGTAAGCATGTAAGCTTGTGTTAGCTGTTGAGATGCATAGCCTGTGAATGCATTGTGCATTGGCATGCAATCCACTGCTCCTTAGCATGGTGCATGCTGAGCACTGTAAATCTACAGTATCCTAATCTCGGTGGCCTGTTTCAGCTCCCATTGGATTTGCGAGAAGTCGACGAGGCCACGCGCACTGAACGATTGGCTTTGAGAAAGAGATCCAAGAAAGTGGACGTTGTCGAAGAACACATAGAAGATGAATTCGATTCTAAAAAGTACAGCTTCTTATGGAAAGATAAGAAATCAGGAAAGAAGTAGGATGATAATGGTTGCCTGCCATAGATACATGGTCCAATAATTAGTAATTAGTAATTCATGTTTGCTTTGCACTCGCATGTTGCAAATATAATGGGTATGCCTAATTTTCAAGTTGAATCAGAGCTATGATATTTCTGCACACGAACATTGTTACTGTAATGCCAGCAACAATGGCTTTTTGTGCACGCATGGTTCTGTGCGTATGGTCAATAATGGAAAAAATTATATTTATGAGTAAGATCATGCATTACTATCATAATTGCATAGAAGATTATGAAAGATCATATTCGCGCCTTTTATATTTCAAACAAAGTCTGATCAAGCATTCGGAAAGTTGAAAAATGGAAAGCGTACTAACACCAGCCATAAGACCCATCCATCCGCCTACATTGCTGATGAATCTACTCGGTTTGAGCGTGGCGATTTCCTCATTCACTTTCACACCACGTCTAACGACGTAATTGAATTTCAACGTCAATCGATTCCGAGGCTTCTGAGAATTCCTAGTGATTTTCGTCTTTTCTCGATTATAACTGACCCATTCAGCACCGGTCACCTCTGTACTATTGCTATTAGCTGATTCGAAATTCCAATCACCCACTGCTTTCTTAATTGTGAAATCGTATTTCCATCTTCTGCAGATGGATCGGCATAAATTCATGACCTGTGAAATATCCGTGATGGTGGCCGATTCGCATGCTCTGATGGTCTCGTTTTCTTCATACCTTACATGCTTCAATGCGGAATACAATGGCAAACCGTTTCGAGCTTTTTCCGACCAATCAGCTGCCACCAGGAAACGCATGTATCCCCAACATTTATGACCCAGTAAATCTTCCCTTTCATTCAAAACGCACATTTCGATCGATTTCTCGTGATTTTCGCTACGTACGCATTTCCTCCTACCGGTCTCCGGTAATCGACTAGTGATCCTTGGCGTAATGGTAACTTCGTAACTATTATTGATCATCAAGAATATCGGATCGTAACTGAACGAATCTTGCGGATGCACGTCCATAGCCATAGCCGGCATGGTGAATGTGAAATCGTACATAGAATTCGAATCCGATCGATTGAAACGGTTATAGGAAGGTTCGTAATAAGTATAACTATATTCCTGTCCTTGGTCACTGATATCAGTCGGTGTGAAATCTTTGAATTTGAAATTATAACACGCACCGGCTATAGTAAGACTGAACGCGGGCCAACCCTGGGCGCATGAATTACATTCGAATAATTTCTCACTCGTGTACGTAATATTCGAATATACATGGAGATAATCGGTCATGTTCCTTTCTTTCATGAAATTGCGCAATTCTTCTTCAGCCTTGTCAACGTTGATGGGTTTATAAAGAATTCTAACGTTGTATAATAATGATAACGCATATGCTAAGGCGTCTTTGCTCAATCTCAATTCGTCAACTCGACTAGTATTTATCCATGCCCTGGGGCAAAATCTCATGATCGGATATTCGTAGCTGGACCTTTTCTCCCAATTTATGTACGTCATAATGGGATTCTCGAATGCGTCCTGGAATAATTGGACGATCGACCAAGGGAAAATGCATGCTCCGCCTAATAAGATTAGGGTCCAAAATATTTTCCCTCTCCATGACTTAGCCGATGCCCAATCAGAAACACCGTGAATTGTGGATTTAGAAGCGAAATTATCGATTATTTCCATGAGGGAATTCTGGTCACTGATTACACATTTGGCTGAGGGATAGGACTGACAATGGTGGCAACCGCTTGTCCATAAAAACCACGAGAGGGGGTCTAAGGATGAAGGATCAGATTTCACATGATCGATTTTGGCTACTACTATGATGCACCATTGTTTGAGCAGCTTGTGTGTAAAGTTCCTAGTGCAATTATTGATCCAGAGCCATGTTTATGACTTAGGTCAGCGAGATGACCATCTGTGGCTGGATACGACTGGTCACATAGGTCAGCTGTGACCATTGACCTGTGCCAGCCAGCCATAATTGGGCATTGTGTATATCAATCTTGCATGAAAACTACTTTTTCTCCAAATACGGATCAAATCTTACATGCCACGCATCAAAATTGGCCCTAAGATTTACTTTTAAAAAACCAGTATTAAAAGATACGATTCCAAGGATGGCATTTTCGAAACAAAATCGTTGCCTGTACTGGTGCGAATATCACATAATATCATAACATATGGCTAACGAGAGTGCCTTATCATTTATCGTCCACCGAAAAAATTGCCACCAAGTTTGTTACCGAGGCTGTTAGCAATATTACCCCATGGAGTTGCTGGTGGTTTATTTTGTGCTGCTGCTTGCTTATCGGAATCCGATTGGACTTTGTTAATTTGATCGACTTGGGGGCATTGTTTAGTGTCGAACAAGGATTTCGGTTGAAGAGCCACTGAACCAGCTTCCAATAAGAACGTGGTGGCTTTCTTGTCTTTGCTACACGTGTAATTGGTTGTGCCTTCGACGCAACTGACCAATTGCTCCTTTATCTTCGAGTTCTTCTTCACGTAGAATTCGGCCAAATAGAAATCTTCATTCACTGGGTTCAAATTCTGAGACTGAAATGTATGGGAACAGTTAGCTGAGGGAGGGACAAAGCATGCAGACTTTTCTTCATTTACCAAGAAGTCCTTGTATTCGAGCATGTATTGAGCTCTCGTAGCGGATCTGAGAATATTATTCGGAGCTACCATATTATAATACTTGGCTTTGAGTTCCACTTCTTCCGGTGAACGTGCGAAGATCAAAAGGCGAGTCATCAAATCGCCTTTCTGCAAACGAAGCGCTTATGCATGATCGAAATTTGCGCACAATTCATGTATATACCTTTTTGAAATAATTGGGATCAGATTTCGTGAATCCCGAGCACTGAGCTTTGTTGAACGTGTCAGGCGGTGGACAAGCGACTGCGCTCACTTGCATGGTCGAACCGCCTTTCAAATTGCACGCTTGCCTTCCGTTACTGTTTTTCAACATATCAGCTTTCTTATCATTTTTACACAAGTCGCAATAGTAGCTGAAAACAAATTTTTCATCTGCATGGTTTGACTATTCTGACCATAAAAGTAACACTTACCAATCCTTGTTACATGAACCAGGATCGACGCATTTCAATTTACCAGCTGGCAAGATGTTCACGTCGAATTGAACAGCTATGCGATCGCCATCAACGCCTGGTGGCAATGTGATTTTTCCACTCATGGTGACGCAATCGGGGAACTGGAAAATGCGACGACCATCCTTCGATTCGCTGTTGTATTTCACGTTGAGCGGCTTCTCCACTTTCACTTTCGAGCCGCCCTTTGCGCCGAAATCTAAATCGAAAGGAAACTGTGTTCGAGACGAGCTAAAAATTCAAATTCAAATCTGCAATTTACCTGCCATACAATCGCGTTCTTTGTAATTTCCAGCTCCGCACTGGAATAAACCGTCGTTGACCACGACCACGCTTTGTCCGTTTTGATTCTTAATCACCTTGCCTTTGGCTACTGCCACATCCACGCCTTTGGATACGGTCTTCTTCACGATGACCGTACCGTCAGGTTGTTCAACGACTTCTCCAACTTTCTTGCCGTTCTGATCGACGCAAGTCGAAACGCCGGCCTTCGTGCCTTGGCATCTGTACGTGACGCCCTTCACGTCGGTCAATTCGGCATTGGCATCACTAGCGCCGGTTTTGCTATTCTTGTAATGATGAGGTTTATTGCCATCTCGGCTGCTCTTAATTTCACCACTACCGCCAGTTTTATCTTGCTTATCCTTTTTCAAATTGTACGTATTGCCTTTATTGCCTTTCGCATCGGCCGATGTAGCGTCTTTCAATTTGTCGCCGCCATGAGAGTTCATGTCGAACGTTTGACCAGTATTCAGCGCAGCGTTCGCTGTTTTCTCCTTTCCATCCGTCTTTGTGTTCATATCGCCTTTACCCTTGTATTTGCCAGAAGTCTCGACCGATCGGCTACCCTTGGCTTTATTCATTTGATTAGCCAGGATTTTATCACCTTTCGAATCGGTAGCCTAGAAAAAGGCCATTTCAAAAATCATCCTTTGCCTCAACTATGCAGCAAAGTTCAAATTTCAAAATGCCAGCCCTAATCGCGTTCATTTTGAAGAAAACTAGTTCAGAACAATGTTGGAATCCGGTTCAACCCACGCATCGCATCACAAGGCACCCATGATCTTGTACTTATCAAAAAATGCCAATACGCCCAAAACGAGCATCACAAAAGATGCTGTTATTGCAATTTTTCGCCTACAGTATACTTCCTGGACTAATGATTGTTTTGCTCATCATGTTGAGTGCTGATCCCACGAACCACGCAATACCTTGCGAGGATTGGTCAGAAAAGTGCAGTCAATCATGTGTATACCCGGAATTTGGATATTGATTTTTCTCAAATTGCTAACCTTAGCATGCTCATGAAACTTCTCCACATGATAACCGAAAGGATGCTGATTCAATGCAAAATTTGTCAAAAAAACCCCATCCAAAAGATGTGCAAGGATTTGCATGAGAAATGCATGATGAATTTTGCTTGGAGATTGCTTGGAGGAATTAGAAAATTTTCACATACTATAGCTTGTTCTTTATTCGGTACTTGACCAACGTCAGCGTCGCCTCTTCCTTGTACGCTCATATGGGCTCTCCTGCTGCCCTTGTCAGCAGTCAGCTCTCCATTGTCTCCTTTGTTCGATTGCATTGCTACATTGCCTTTAGCATAGCCGGCGTGATAAGGTTTTACAGGCCACTGTGCTTGCGCCGGTGCAACGGCGTCTTCCGATCGAACCGTATCAGTGGCCCATGATAAGAAGATGAAAAATCCAATGGATAATACGATAAGCTTCATTTCGGCTTTATATTGTAAAAAACGACTAAATCTTCTCCTTCTCCTTCACCAGACAGGCCGTATAAGGAATTCTGAAAATTCGCAATGATTGATCAAATGCAATACAAAAGGATTGCAGACTAAACTAATCCTACAAGATATCCCTCATGATCTCTTAGAATTCAAATTTTTCAACAAGGGGAGAAAGAAAGGGGGTATAGCAGAATTCTAAACTAGGCCTTCCCCCCGGGAGAAAAGTTTTACTAGTATACTTTTGGAATGGAAATTCAAATCGACAATGCACCGCTAGATACTTGTTAAAGCATATAAATGGTCTTGAAATATTCCAAAACTAGAGGCGAGCCGGACATGGAGGGGCAGGACTGGATTTTAGGAGGCAAGAAGACATTCTGTTTTTCCTACGCACATTTGTTGAAATACGCCTTTGCCCCCTTATGTGTGTATGTCTTTGGGGGATAAATACAGAAGCCCCTTTTCTCCGCTCTTCATATGATTTAGCCTCGGGTAAAACGTCAGCAAAAATGCGGAGGCGCTAGGAAGATGGGTGTCTTATGTTTTGCATCAAACCTTAGCTCCGGAAATATACCGGACTTGGGCATTTTTGTACTATTCAAAATGGGCATATAATACGCCTTCGGAAAACGTATTTTCAGTACAACTATAGGCATGTGCATTTTGGTGAGTTTGAAAATCGAAAAATCACATGACATTTTCAAACTTGGTCTTGTGCATTTTCTCAGCCTTCGCATTAGAGAAATCATGAGATACGCCCACCCCAGGCAAAAGGGTAGCAAGCAATTCATGTGATGCCGGAAAAATCTCAGCACTGAAAACTGGTCACGGAGTGGGCGAATAATGAAGTAATCGCATTTCAATTCATTTTTAGAAAAGGCGAAGACAATATTTTGAAACTGATGACGAAAATTGCATGGTAGAAATATCAGTTTTGGAGGTAAAGGTGATATATGATTTGAGATAGGCATTTGGCCATTTGGAATGAGGGAAATTGATTTCAATTTGATCATCATGATCCTGACCATGTTTTGATAAATCATACACGGACACTCAAGCGATTCCAGTCGGGTTACTGTATCTGACACGTAATGACTGATTAGATAAGGATATTGCAGTGCAGCAGTTGATTACTGTAAACTGTACATTATGCTCCTCACAAGGGAAGCTCGCCAAGTGCCATTTTGCTATCGCGGCCAAAATTGCGGGAAATATAGAGTTGACCTTGCAGAATACGAAAATCGCATTCTTAGCGACTACATTTGCTTGATCAGCTAGATAATGACCATCGAAGTGGGCAATTCGACCAGGACCAAATGGACTGATAGGCACATAAAGTGGAAGCCTGTTGTTCACTGATGCCAAATCTGTAAACAAATGAGTTTGGCAAGTGCTGCATAGTTTGCCAGATATTGTCCATTGTCCATTCTGATAATTGGTTTTTGGTCGTTTTTTGGTCAGTGGTTACATGTAACCAAAAAATAAGGCAAATTCTGATTCAAGTCATTGTGCTCTCTCATTTGAGCTGCCTCTCGCTCGGCTAGCCTGGATGAAAGTCATATGTCCATTTCGATGGTCATTTACTGGTCACAGAGGCAAATCTAGCTGCTACAAATGATATGGTCGCGTTCAGAATAAAATTCTCTACATTTCTGGCTAATAAGTTTCATTCCAATACCAATATGACACTTATTAGGAGGCCTTGTCAGTTTTATTCACAGTGTTCGAAGGCACATATGCTTTCTGCTGAGACATGATCCAACATAAAGCCCATTTTTAATGACCTTAGGAGGACCCGCAGAAATTTGGTTCTTTCTATTTGCGGAGCGGGTTGTATTCTTCACCATATGAAAACCGGTTTTTGCCCACAAATAGAAAGAACCTTTTTTCTTGCGGGTCCTCCTAAGGCCATTAAAAACAGGGTTTACCTAGATATGTCAACTTTGGTTTCTTGAAATCAAAGCAGGGTCTGCGCTCATTTTGAAGCAGAATCATATTTAACTAGATGCTGTCGATGTGTAATAGTAAGGAAATGTTTTATTCACATGCATAATTGCAGAGTTTGCATGGCTCGAATCATAAATCAACAAAAGATCAATCATCTATCTCATCAAAATACAATATCCAAATTTTCATGGCATATACGCGTAATGATCGCAACCTTGTTGATTATTGATGGGCGTTTTGCTATCTTTGTAATACCAAGAAAACAGGTGGCATTTTCCATCTTGCGGATAATGGTTTACACCACGACACTAAATGAAATTTGCGCAATTGGTGACGCAATCCAATGGGCTCAGACCGATGAAACTCTTCACGATGAATTCGGTCATGCAAAAATTGTCGACGTATATAAAATTTTGGATTTTATCTGAAGGATACTTGACATAATTAGGGTACGGATACATTTCATGCATTACTGTAAATATGGCATAAAATATGCAGAACCCATGCGCCGTTGAGATGGCTGAATAGAGTAAAATTGCTGTGCACTGGATCTCCCCAAATGTGATAACGATTTTCAACCGTCAAACAGTATGGATCCGCTTTATTTCGGATCCATGTATTGGCCAATGTCAAGCCGGATTCGAACACTGCCGCTTCCATATTCCACACGGTGTATTGGGGATTCAAATTGACGCACGTGTCCGTTGGCCCATTCGGATCCTTGGACAAGGCTATCCATACGTTATCGGTACCTGTTAATTGACTCTAAAACGATTCAAATATAACCCTATTATCATTTCTCAATGGAGGATTTTTTTGATTGATTGATTTGATTTACTTTATCCAAGTGCCAAACACAGTAAAGTGCACTAGGGAGCATTGGAACACGAGATAAAAATACACGAGAATAAAGTCAGAAAAGCTAGTTACCATCAAATAATTCCTGATCTCGGTCCATTCGTTTTGCGTCTGAATCTGGGCCAATTTCCCTCCTTTCTGGGCGCACCAATTCCAAGCGGATGGCCAATCGCTTTGAATAAGTTGGCCAGTGGCATTCTTGGCCAAATAGAAACATCTGCCCCCGTTGACGATTCCTCCCAATGCATTGCATTCCTGTTCGAATGCCTGGCTGGTATCATAACATTATTGACCTTCAAAAGGAGAGCTGGTTTTGGAAATTTTCAATTGCACTATGCTCATACCGGTTGCAATGGATTTGAAAAATGTCAAGAAAATCAACCAATTTGGGATCATGTTGGGAGAGAGAGTGGCTAGTCAAAAAATCCAAATTTTAACATTTAAGCTACCAAAGCGAGAACGAATAGTTCTTCAGACACAAGATATTGTGCTTATATATCTCTAGGCGATGCCTATCATGATTATTACTGTACATAGAAACGAAAAGATCATTGGTAGCTAGGTTATTTATTCCTTAAGAAGTTTTAATGACAATGTTTACAATATTGACAATGCATAATAAATAGCCCTGGTCATGGGTGGCCTTCTAAAAAAATATCATTTTTATCATAGCCCTATGCATGCTAGAATTTCGTATTTTGACTGCAGGATACTGTAGCGACCATTGGACAGGGTTCCATAATGTTAAATCACCCAAAATCGATTTTCTGAATAAATGTGATCGATAATGAGCTAAAGTTTAAATTAATTCAGATTCAGTAAAGAATGGGGAGAAAACTAGTCAAAATGGCCATTTGGTAGTGGTCACGAAAACTGATCACGTCTTTTGCCCTTGATTTACTGTACTTGGAATTTGGCTAACGAAATCAACCAATCAAATCATCTGATCAAGCACACGTTGCGTGCATTCAAAATTTGAAAGCGCTATGTGCTAACACGATATCGTGGGGTGGGTGACAAAAGGAGATAAGTGCATTTTTTAAAAATCGGGTTTTAACTGCGCCATTACATTGCCCATTTGCTAAAGATTATTCCCTCAAAACGGCATAACTGAGGAAT
>JAQIWJ010000119.1:0-34211 GCA_034695185.1 Discolaimus major
TGATCAATGCATGATCACTGATAAATCAGTGATCAAAAAATTTCAAAAATTACTTACGATGAGCGACCTCGTTTTGGTCGATTTGATTTGCCAATAGAACGTTTTGGCCGTATTGTTGGTCAAACGCAAATTGGCCTTTTGACGCATGCTGAACGGGGCGTTGAAGACCAAATTCTTGTTCGGTTCCGTGGCGATGCCGAATACTGGCGGTTCTTGAGCGTCCTCGGTCATTCTTTTGTCTTGCTCCGAAAATACGCGTAGACGAAATTCGAAAACAATTCTCAATCGTACGACCACCGAAACTGACACGACCGCGCTCCGACTCGACGAATGGAAACAATGATTACGCATCGGAAATGAGAAGCGGTCGTAAGGAACTTGAGGAGGCGGAGTCAGCCAATCGGGTACAGTGTAGAGTGATTTTCGTCGCCTTGCTGCGCGTTGGCAATGTGCGTACAATTTTGCATGGTAAATTTTCTACACTATTGAAAGGCACGATCGAATCGTGATCAGAATCGATCATCTTTTGATCAACGTAAAAATCGATAATTCCAATCCACCCACGCATACTTCATCAAAGTGCGCTTTTCTTCGAGTGCCATTCTTTGCACTTCACGAACAACGAAATTTTTCGGACGGAAGTGAAAAATCCGCCTCCATCATTCATCGTGTCTAGTTTTTATGTTTGGCAAAATATAAATATTCGTATTCCTTGTAAAATCGTAAGCATTCAGCTTAGGCAAAGCAAATAGAATTTCCGGATGTCCTCTCTCGGTTTTAGCAGGTGACATAAAAGTCAATACGGGGTCCCATTTCGAAAAGAGCATATGCAAAAATTCGAGATCGGGGATTTCATTTTGATTAGGGAGCTAAAAATTCGTGGGGTGAGTGAATTTTCAATAGCAGAATGCTGGCAAAATTGCATGGCTAAAAAATGGCAGGCAAAATTGCATGATCTCATGGGTATGCCAGAAAATCAATAATTTGCAGGCGTCATGAAATTTTGATAGCAGAGTGCTGGCAAAATTGCATAGCTAAAACTGGCATGCAAAATTGGTCGATCTGCCAGAAAATCGATAACGCCTATTTGCAGGCATGATGAAATTGCCGATTTGGCAAATCTTGAGGAGCATCTCAGTGGAACCGGTCATCCTATGCAACGCCATAGCGATCAGTTATCACAACGTGATTTTCGGATTCGGTATTTATCGCGTCGTATGCCAGAAATTATTCGACCATCATGCGGACGTGGATTGCGACGATTTGAGTCATCACAATTCCACCAGTTCGCAACCCGAATTACAAGTGCAACGCGTAACGGCCGATTGGAGAATGGCCACCACCCTATCCTACGTGATCCCGGCCACATTCGCGGATATATTCCTGAGCGGATTAGCGGATAAATACGGTCGTAAATACAATATCCTCTTAGGGATATTCGGAATGATGCTAGCCGTATTCCCGTGCGCCATCTTATTCGCGTATCCGAAATGGGCTAGTTTGTATATTCTGATCATTGCCAATTTCTTCGCCGGCCTGACCGGTTTCGTCGCCATGGTCGTAATTTCGTCCTGCGCGTATCTGGCGGATACCGTAGTGGATAAAGATTTACTCACGGTTCGAATGACGCTGATTCAAGTCTTCATAAATGTCGGTTACATTTTCGGACCCCTCTTATCCAGTGCAACGACGAAATTACTCAATCGTGCCGAACAAGAATGCGTGACTTTATCCTTATTAGCTATCGCGTTCGTATTAGCGTGGATTTTATTGAGGCAAATTCCGCCCGCGGAGATGAGACGAAAACGTACGCAGCAGACGCCACCAGTGGCGGCTGGTGATAAAATCGACCAATCACCGGCGAGTGCGCAGGCGGAGCCTCCCGCTCGATTGGTCACTTGTTGGACATGCGTAAGGCAAGGATTCTCATCGGTTTTATCCATTTTGAAAGACGTTTGGTTAACATTCTCGAAAAAGAGAGAAGGCCACGGACGCGCGTACATGTTATCCGCATTCGGGATATTTTTGATCAGCTTTTGGGCCGAATTGGGATTACAACAGAGCGTATTCACATTGTACGTACAAAAAGCGCCCTTAAATTGGGATCAAGAAATGATCGGTTATTATAATTCCGCCAATAACGCGGTCACCGTATTAGGCACATCGTTGGGTATAATAATATTCAAGAGATTCTTGAATCTGGCCGATACCACGGTCCTTTTGATCGCGTTAGCCTCCGGTATCGGCGAATCGATCGTCATAGCGTTCGCCGATCGAACGTGGATGTTATTCTTATCAGCGGTCGTCGGTTCGTTATCCATGTTAACCAAACCGTGCTTAAAATCGTTCGTGGCTAAATTAGTGGACGCGGAAGAAGTGGGTAAAGCGTTCATCATTTTCGGTATCGCCCAGAATATCGCGTATTTTTCGAGCTCAGTCGTATTCAGTCGATTATACAAAGCTACGTTGGAAATATTCCCCGGATTCGTCTACGTTTTCGCGGCCTTCATCGTCTCGTTGATGTTCTTACTCTTGATTTGGATGCACGTGGATCAGAAGAGGACGTCGGGACAAAAATTGGCCGCCATCGCGTGGGTATTTCAAAAGGAAACGAATAAAGTGGCACCCGTTGAAGCACCTGTCCAAAATGAACTCATTTGAATCCTGATCCGAATAATCGGATATGCTAAATCTAATGGTGATTGGCCATTTTCAATAATATATACACGATTATGAAATCACGATTTAGCTAGGCATGGCAACGTGGTCGCAAAAGCGGTTACAGTATCCCTCAGGTTTTTCAATTTGCTTCTTCAATTCAAAAATCGATCGATTGGTGACGTATATTGATGTTGTCCTATATAAACGAGGATCCTCTATCGATTGGTCTTACTCTGATCACCTAGCAATCGATATTTCTCAAAATCGATATTCTGATCAAAATCGTAAATATTGATTTTTCATCAAAATTAACAAAGCCATCGTGTTTAGCGTGGTTAATTGTACCAGAAAACAGGCTTCCTAATTCAGTTTTTCCGATTCTATTGCCCTTGTGAAGCGGTTTGAAAATGGATAATTCGTCGGTTAAAAGGGCGTAACTGAACTTTTGCAGCATACTAATAAGTTACGCTTGCTGGGCGATTCACCTTCTCATAAGCTTTCGTCCAGGCAAAATGTCACAGCCGTACGGTGTGTAGAACGTAATTTACCGATTTGGGACGTTCCCCTTGCTAGAACATGCTTCTGCCAAAAGGGCGTCACTGTACAATGGGATCGTTTTCAACCAGTGATTTCAGAACATATCAAATTCATAAATAGGGGTTCTATCGAATAATGGCTGTGATCACTTGTTTCTTCGTAGCCGATTATCTAATCATCGTGTAAACTGAGTGATTTTTAACCTTGTGAAGCGATCGAAAATTCTCGCATGAGCAATTACACTATGCCTCGGATTTTCATGATCACTGAACGATTTATAAGGCCATGCAGGAGTCCAATAAAAGCAATCTGATCAATAATTACACCACTGCTTTTACATTTTTTGCCAATATTGCATTTTGAGAAAACATTTATGCAGGTGTTCTGTAAACATGAACACAAGAAAGACATTCATACAATTAATCATGAAAATGCTTCCTGATCATTTTTCATGCATATTTACGCGCTTTTTCGTATCAAAATTCGCATTTTTCTAAAAAAAGGGCGGAGCCTTGCCTATGCTTCAAAACATAAGCCACGCCCCCTGAATTTGTGATCCTTTTAGCAACACAGAAAATCTCGAATTATTCACCTTGTAATGGACCGATTTCGAAGATATTTTGCCTGCTTATTGGAGACCTGATCCCCCTACATCTGTTCCAAGTTTAATTGATCAGATCAACATTGATCATCAACATTAATCTTGTTTCGAAATCAATAATTTCTAATTTCAAGCCTCCTATTTGGAGGATTTCGGAAATTTTTTGCCTGAACATCGGGGACCCGAAGGCCCATAATTATGCCAAGTTTCATCTATCAAATCGATACCGTCGTGGAAATAGTCGATAAAATGTCAAAAACGCTATAATGTTTTAGAATCGATAATCTCCGATTTCTAGCCTCCTGGTTGATAGATTTCCATCATTTTTGCAGGTAGATGGGAATCCGGGGTCTCGATACACCTGCCAAGTGTGATTGATCAAATCGATAATGTTCCCGAAATAATCGCTGAAATAGATTTTGAAAACCAAAAAATATTTTCCCGCCAATCGAACATTAATTTAAGCCTTCATAATTTTTGGGTGGGATATACCGGATCCGCAGGCCAATAATCGTAGAAAGTTTCAGCGTTCAAATCATGATCGTGATCGAAAAAGTCGATTCCAGAAAAATATCCAACGGAAAATTTCCTTCTAATCAGATGCAAAAACGTTTTTAAGGTTAAAATTCTCAATTTTGGTGCTAGAAATTTCATTCGAAGATGAATCCCGGCGTAATAGGCGGTGCTGATTTCGATGGTGATATCGATTTTTATCCATCTGATCAGGATCGATCGATTTGGCCGCTTGATGAGAAATGCTAGCTTTTGAGACACTAGGTGGCGCTACGGTCGCCATCCAGGCGACCGGTTTTCCGTTAGGTGAAAATTGGGTATATATGAAGTGGAAAATGAGAAATCCTTTGGCTTTGTTGCGGTCTCTCTTCGCTGGTGAGTTTGTTGCTCTTGGTTTTGTTGTCTCCCTAAAAAGAGATATTGTTCGCCAAGGGTATTGTTATCACCGGTGTTGAGGACTGTATTGTTGCCCCGTGTATTGTTCGCGGGCTTGTCCGGTTTTGTTTGCACGTAGCTGGGGATGTTTGGCTGTACCTTCACGTGGTCCCTGGCGTGAGTACCTTTTTGGGAAACCAAGAGCCGAACAAGGGGGCTTTGTCCAAAGATGCGAAAAATGGGGTATGGCTTGTATTTCCACGGCTACCTCCATCTTTGGACGGACAAAAAGCTCTTGCCATCTGGACTGGTCTGGAGATGCGAAAAATGGGGCCTGGCAACCTCTGACATCTCCAGATTAAGAAAAGGTCCAGCAGAAATCAAAAATTCCCAATATTTCGGATCCAAGGAGAAGACATCAAGGTAAGAATAGAATTTCTAAATTTTTATGATTATTCTAAAGATCTCTTTATTTTTAGGACAAGGCGTTGGACGAAGGACGTTTGGGCCATTTCGATTGCGAGGAGAAAGATCAGTTCACGAATTCAAGCTTCAATCTGATCAATCAATGGCCGAATGAAAGCTTTGAAGAATTTACATCATCCAGGTGAGTCAATGCTGTGATTTTTGGCTTCTTTCTCTCATTTTCTGACTCAAATGCATCAGAAATGATCAATGCAAAATCTTTGAAAATGCCTTTTCCAAAGGCCTTATGCTGCCCAAAAATTGCGCAATTTTAATTTCTCTGCTCATGTGCCTCCTCATTTCAGATGTTCGAAATCGAATCGAGAGCCATGAAAATATCGATCATCCAAAGGTGTGATTTTGATCTGTGATTAAAAAATTGAAGATACGATTTCTCTCATAATCGATATTTGCGGTGCCGTTTTTATTGATTTATTTTCGATGCCATTTTGTTGACAACGCATAATATACGTGTTGTGCGAATAAAAAAATCGCTTTTTTAATGATCTTACATGGGTCATGCCCGTTTTTCTGAAAATTGATGCTATGGATGGAGCTTTTCCAGATTCCCAATCAGTGTACATTGTCGGTTCATGCAGTGATATGAGTGATTGCACCAATAAACTGATAAGGATGGCATTCAACAATTGATAAAACTGATTAAAAATCAAGAAGCACATACGCATGAAATATGGTATGCAAAATATGAAGCGAAAAGAGCATACACTTTGCAACTTTCGGACCTCATCCCAAGGGTATTTTAATCAATCGATAGGCCTGATTCAAGCATGCTCCCCTGTAGAGTCGATGATGCTTTATCAAGTGATCACATAAAAATCGCTCGGCAATCGATATTTGGGAAATCGATAATTTCGAGCAACTTGGCGATTATTGATCGCACATCAAAATGAATGCGATTTTTGGAATCAGCATGTTTAGTTTATCAATAAATCATCTTTACATCTTGAAGTTTCCAAAAAAGCTCTTGCGAGCGGGTTTGAAATCTTGGATTCCAGCAGTTACAGTATGCCAGGAACCACCGCTTCCCTGCCTTGCATGCAATGCCAATGGCATAAAATGTAAATCGACCACGTCAAAACAGGTTTTTTGCATACTTTCAAACGCACCGAAATTCTAGTAAAAACACCACGCCCCATGGATGGACGCGGGTAAAATGCCTAAATAAGCTATGCATAAATTCATGAATCCTCATCATATTCAGCTGAATACACATGGAAAATTAGCACACGCCTTTTTCCCAATGCCAACCTATGATGAAAGCTGCGAAGCTAAAATCCATTTCTCTCTAAGCCAAATGGAGTCCGTACGGGGCTCATTATCACTGCTATAACTTGCCTATTATTAAATGGATTAAAAACCCTGAAATCTTTTCAGACAGTTCGTGATACTGCTCAAGAATCGCCCTTTTTTCCTGAGAAAAATGAACGCATCCGCTATGATCACATGCGTAAAAGGGTATAAGCAAATTTCGCTCGGCGTACCCGTGCAATTAGCGTTGATCTTGACAGTACCGGTTTCGATAATCGGTACGATTTTGAATGGATTCGCGTTGATATTATTGTCGAGACAAAAGCAATTTACAAATCAAGATATCTACGTTTCTACATTGTCCATATTCGGTATGATCATGGCTGGGCCGTGTTTATTTTTATTCACATATGGCAACGTCAGGATGTGCTACGATTTTCCACAGATCATTAGTGATTTGAGGATATTTCTTGTGCAGTAAGTGTGGGTTTGGACTGATCAGATGCTGATCAGAGCCATGATCAGAGCCATGAATCAGGCCTGATCAGACCTATCATCAGCATGATCGGACCCTTGATCAGGCTGATCAGCTGCTCATCAGCATGATCAGACGCATGAATCAGGCTTGATCAGACCTGTCATCAGCATGATCGGAACCCTTGATAGGCTGATCAGGTGCCCATCAACATGATCAGAGCCATGATCAGGCTCGATCCGGCCTGAACACAAGTGATCACGGCTATTTTCAGATTCTCAGCCGGCGTCAGCATATGGTTGGTAGTCATGATCAGTATCGATCGATTACTAATGGTCTATTACGCGTTGGAATATCAGAATCGCGTGACCAAAAAGGCCACCCTGATCGGCATCGGTGTATTGATCGTATTTTATCTATTCGTGTGCGGATTGATCGATTTTTCGCCTTATTTCATGCAAGTGTACAAGATCGATCCGTTCTCCTTGCATCCGGAATACGTAATGCGGGCGTCGTTCATCGAAACGCCCACGGTGATCAGTTACGTATTGAATATGATTCGAATGTTGACCGATCGTACGTTGCCTTGGATCCTATGCACGTGTATATACGTATCCATATTCGTGATCAGAACTGGACAAAGGCGTCGCGTAATGGTCAATTCCAGACCCAGCGTGCAGAAGAAACCCGCTCGTAGTACTCAACAATGGTCGTCGCAATCGCAATCCAGACCGTCTTTGGGCCGAATCGGCGACGAAGAACGGATGGAAAGGAGTAGGAATTTAGTCATCGGCATTACGGTATCCTTATTAATATGCCTAGCGCCGGAAACGGTCTTCGATATTTCCTCATACGTTTTCGGAGTCGTATTGAGAAAAGGCGTTTGGGAAATTCTGGGCGTAGTATGGTATTTTCAAACCATCTCCAATCCCCTCATTTATATCGCCTCCTTCCCGAAATTGAGTCAAAAATGCTCGAGAATGATGGAAAAAGCCATCGATACCGTCACCGGCCGGTGGCCGTGCAAAAAACCAGCCGCAAAACCCAAGAAGAAATTCAAATGGCCGAGATTGTTACTTATGCCGGAATTGAAAAAATGAACATTTTTATATTAAATTATGGTAGGGGGAAATATTCGGATATTTTTGCATTGATCATCCATATTATATGCAATGCAAAAAATGGGTCATCATTGCTTTGTTTTTCCAGAACTTGCGGCTTACTGTATCAAAGACATAACCATTCTGATCAGGTACAGACACGACGCCTTATTCTGATCTGCAATGTAAATACTGAAAAAATCGATACGATCAGTGATTGATCTCACTACTGATCGCAAAAGCATACTATGCTGCCATGCTGATTGCGCAATCTGGATACTATTCTTGCATTTTCAAATTTCAGCCTGTTTCCGAATCAGACGGTTGCGAATGCATGTCCACTTGGATTTTTGGTCAATATGATGTGATCATTTGTATTCAGTGTGTCATTTCAGAAAATATATTCACATGCAACCAAAGTATTGGAATGATAGAAAATAGCATGACCAGAAAATGTGCACGATACCGCACTTCAAAATTGTCCAGGAATCGATATTTAGCAAATCGATAATTTTGATCAACTTATCGATGATCGATCACATCGCAAAATAGATGCAATTTTTTAAAATCAGCGTAGCCATTTTTATCAGGAAGTCACCTTTCTCAGTTTTTCGGGAGGGGGTTTGAAAATCGTGACTTCGAGGGTCAGTACGCCTGGTATGCAAAAGAAGAAGCAAAAAAATAGCATGGCTTTTAGAACTTTCGAACCTCATCCCAAGGGCATTAATTAATCGATACACCTGATTCAAACACGCTCCCCTATAGAGTCGATGATGCTTTATCAAGAAATCACATCAAAATCGATCAGAAATCGATATTTAGAAAATCGATAATTTTGATCAAATTTGTAAATATGCTTGTTATCGCAAAAATAACAGCAGTAAGATGATCAGCATGTCATATTATCCTAGAAAAGATGTTTTTATTGCATCTGTCATGCAAATTATCGGTTTGGAAATTTTGAATTTTGCCTATCCTTTTACATGCAATCATTGGTCATGGATATTTTTGTACAGAATGAAGCAGGATATGTCATATATGCATATTTTCCTGTACAGTCGATCACCGGAAATCGATTGGCGTTGTCAAAATCAAGCTGTGACCTCTCTATCGGAAATCGATAATTTTGATCAAATCCCTGAATATCGACCGGACGAGAAAGTAAATGTGATTTTTTGAATCAGCATGCTCAGTTGTCGCAGAAAACATGGTTTTATTGCACCGATCGCGTGTATTTGAAAATTCGAAAAATTCTAATTTTGCTATTCTACAGCACGTGATTTGGTATCACTGATTTTATGTCATCAATGAGACTGCAGAAGCCATATCGACGTGTTTTCCTAAACAATGAATTATGCTCTATCTCAGGGTCACCATCTGATCACTATAAAATCAAGATTTCAGAAATCGATATTTCTGATGCAATCATGATTGTAATCAATTACCGCAAATATCAGGTGCATTTTCAAAAGAATGCTGCGTGTAGAAATATTCTCATTGAATGCCTGTTTACGTGCATAGGTTCATAATTAATTCATACGAGGCATGAAGGAAATCATTTTACGCCTTCCCCCCCCCCCCCAGCGGTCTAGTGTAGCGTAAAAATATCTACCGCATGCATCTCTTGCCGGATTGGACAGCAGGACATTCGGGAGTGATGAAGGATCATCGATCACGGGTGCGTATACATTGGGAAAGCCAATTTTGGTCATTCCGTGCATTGACAGGCATTCAGTAAACAAGGCGTGTATTCATAGTCCTAGGCCCTATGGTCACGTTACGAAGCGGTGCAGTCTGTGAAAATGACCATTGGTCATTTCGTACCAAGGACAGCATCCGCCGTCCCCCTTTTTATTGCACATGCATGTTTACTAGTGCGGCATGGATTTTCCTATCCAAAAGAGTTGTGTCATGAAGTGGGATTTCCCAGTTCAGTAGTCATTACCATAGTATATAGTAAAATTTTCCCAAAATTTTTCCCCCAAATGAGCAGGGGTAACGTGTTTGCCAATTGGTACGCATGGATGGTGGGATTTTTGCGTTCTCCAGTTCAGTTTGAATTCTGCAGGACTAGTTTCCCCCCATCCAACGTTCCACAATAACAACAGTACACTGGGTCTCCTGTATTTCTACTACTGTGTAAAAGTTTTCCGAAAATGTGTGTACAGTGTCGACCTAGATACTTATTACGTTTTCCACCCGGAGTATCTTCATCTATTACTATTCGGAATATATAATTTTAGTTCCACCGAATAGAACTGAAAACTAGTCCCCCAATAGCTAGCATCCTAACATCTCCATAGTATTTGCATTTTTCGATCTTATTCGGACGCCCAAATTCTGCACACCAACTCTCTTTGATTGACGGGCTGGGCGAATTTTTAGCAATGTTCTCCGGAGCTATGCATTCACGTGTATTCAATTTTCGCTTATGGAAAATTGCATTGTCAGTCAAGGGTTACGAGATTTTTTTTACTCAGTCATTAGCTAGGCTCCATGAGTTGAAGTCCTCACAGGGGGTCTCACAGTGTTTGTGACACTGCGAACGTACAATGCAAATGATTTCTATTGTATTCCACTAATGGACGCCCTGCTTGTTTCATCTAGCCCCACCCGGGCAAAAGCTTGGACGTATGCTTTCGACAGAGACACATTCTATTCGCCCCGTTTTCCAAAGCGGCAGCGTTTGTTTTTACTGGGCAAGCAAGGCCGAGCGAGAGACTCGGGAGCGATGTGTGTGAGAGCATTGAGAGATGGTGAAAGCAAGCTTTCCACTGGTTGTTAGCTTTTAGCTCTCCAAGCCCACTCGTCTTGTTCGGCTTGAAGAAGTCTACCTCAAAAACCCCTCCTATCTTCCGTATTTGACGTTGGTCTATTCCCACTTTACACGGCCGAATAAGGAGTGGCCCCTGGCTCTTAAAACGAAAGGGCACACAAATCCGCCTTTTTTTACATTGATGTACGTCACTTTTGAGGAATTTTTTTCCCAACTCAGCCTGGACAATCGGTTCCGTAGTTTTTACTCATCGCCTCCTGTCTTCGGAAAACGAGGGAAGCCTGTTTCTCGCAAGCTAGCTAGCATTTGAATGTTTATAAAGCGAATGGGTTGGGGGGTTTCTCCGCCTATGTTCCGGGATCTTTTTTCGAGTGCAATTTGACGAAAGTACATTCCGAGGTGGGGTCCTGTCTTTGTGTTTTTACTGCCGAGTCTAAATATGAGGGGAAAAAATTCGCCGTCTAACAGGAGCCATGGATATTTTTGCATGGATGCGAACGAACCGGGGTGGTCTTGGTTTTATTTGCATTCGGATGTTGGAGAGCCGATTGTTTCGCTGCTTTCCAGCCTCCCCTGCCGGTTAGCTGCTTTGACGTTCCCGTAGGTCGGGTGTATTCCGTTTTTATTATCCGATGGTCAATAAATGCTCCATCCGTATACCTGGACTGAACTGGGGGTTCCAATAGAAGCTCCCTCCTGGATTTCGCTTAGTTACCGAATACTTCTCATCGGCCGAGTTCCTGCGGGAGTGCTCGAATTTCTGCTCGTCAATACTTGGGCCCCCCTAGTCACGCTAGCTGATCTTTATCCGCGGCTTGATTTATGCATGTTTTTCAACAAGCATACCTTTTCCTGTACCGATCGGTCATTATTCGGAGGGAATTGGCTCGAATTCAAGATCTTGCGGTTATCCTTCCTTCTGGCCTATTGAGAGTATTTCTAAATACGGATACAATAATAGATAGCTTGTTGAAAACGGGCGGGACTTAGTTAGAGGCTTTAAAACCCTCCTTATTAAGCCCCCTCGGCCACTGCTGCTAGTGAAGAATGATGTGACGCGTGTGTATATTGAATTTGTGCACAGGCTAAGAAACTTGACGATGAGAAGAACATTGCCAACGGGCGAGATCAACAAATAGCCCGGTCCATTCGAAAGACACTGCCTGGCGACTGCGATTGGCAAAAGCTCTGGCCCGCGAGAAGAAAGCTAACGGCGAAGGAATTCATTACGACCTCGTGCGCGCGTCTCTTGGAGGGATTAGAAAAACTAATAAATTCCAACGGCCCCTGTACCCTGCTGGCCCTCCTCCTCGGCTAGGCCTTCGTCGGAACATCAGCTTCACAATCCGTAATTGGATATCATCATCCGATCATGTCCGGCGGTAGCAGTTTTATTATCGAAGAATGGCGAGACTTGTGGTCGTTCAAGGGAGATTTCATTATCGTCGCATTGGCCTACGTATTCTCGCCGAGTAATTTCATGAAACTCCCGCAATTAATGCATCGACATTCGGGCGGTGAGTTTTCCCGTGCTTTTATATTCTCCTCTTTGGCCGGGGTCCAATTTGGCACCCGTCTTGGGGGCATGAAGTATGCTTCATGTGCATATGCGTTGCAATAGAAAGAGCAAATATATAGGAATATGCAAATTTTTCCAGCTTGAGAAGATTGATTCTCAATTTGCATTAATTGCGCAATTTTAACGCATAGTCAGAATACGATGATCTGGCTGGCATTGCTGAATAGCGAAATTCTGCATTCATTGCGCAATTTTAGAATAGTCAGAATATGATGATCATGACTTGCATATCTCTGAATTGCGCAATTCTGCATGCATTGCGTAGGATTTGCAAGCATAATCAAAATCCAGGGTCAAAAATTCGAGATTGCAATCTTTTGAGAAGCAGGCTTGCAATTATGCTTGCATTGCGCAATTTTCCCCTGGTCTGAATAGTCGGCCCGCATTTCGAGCATTTTCAAAAAAGTTAGAATGAGAAATATTTTGACAACTTTAAAACTAAGCATCCGCCCTGGTTTTTTTTCCAGGAGCCTTCGCAATCGCGTACATCGGTTCGTTGCTATTTTGCTGTTTGCCCTTGGTGATGATGGAATTGGCCATCGGCCAATTGAGCGCTCGGGCACCGCCTCAAGCATTATACGCCGCTTGTCCGTTGTTCAAAGGTAAGAAAAAAACCTTCCACGTCAGCTGTTCTGAAAAGTTTAAAAAGAAACCCTCTTTTTGCAGGCGTGGGAGTAGCGTTGATATTGTACACCATCATATTCATGTCGACGTTCGTGGTTCAGATTACGTATTTATTGAATTTCTTGGTGGAATTATTCATGCGAGTTTACGAGGATCCACCGTGGATGCATTGTTCGAATGATTGGAATCAACCGCCCATGACGCCGCCCTGTCAACCGATGGTCAATTATACGTTCAGTCCCATTGGTCAAGGGACGCCCAGTATTCGAGAATTCTTCGAGTAAGTTCGATTTTGAAAATCAGGGTCCAAAAGGGACCTCCCAAAGGGACCATGGGTCCCTTGGACCCATCAGGGTCCTAACTGGAACCCTGGGTCCCTTGGTCTGAAAAAGCTACAGTGACCCTTCGATTTTCAGGCGCTACCTTCACGATCAAGGCTCGAATCCGGTGACGTCGGCTGCGGAAACGGATAGATACAGTATCGAGAATCCAGGCTTATTCTCCTGGAGATTATTGAGCGGTCAAGCGGTGGCGTGGTTTCTCATATTCTTGGCCGTATTCCTGGGAGTCAGGTGGTTGGGAAAGGTAAGAAAAATTCAAAAGCATAGAAGATGCTCCATGCAGATTTTGCATTGCGCAATCTGGTCATTTTTTGAGTCATGTGGTTGGGAAAGGTAAGCGAAATTCAGAAATTTGCATGCTTCATGCAAACTTTGCAGATGTATCAAGCATATTGCGCAATTTGGTCATTTCAAACTTTGCATATGTGTCTAGCATCGCGCAATCTGGTCATATTTTTTCAGATCGCCTACGTGACGTTCTTCATTCCGTTCGTTCTATTATTGGCATTATTGGTGCAAGCGTTGAGCACCATGTTAAGTACGAAAGACGGCGAGAATTTGATCGCGAAAATCTTCTACACCGATTGGAATCATCTATTGCAACCGGATGTATGTAGGATTTTTCAAAATGAGTAAATGAAATTTGACAAACATATTTCTCCATTTCAGTTATGGACGGACGCGTTCACGCAAAGCTTATACGCAACCGGTTTATGCTTCGGAGCCTACATCACGCTCGGATCGTATAATAAAAGGGATAATAATTTGGTCGGGTAAGTGTATTTTTCAAATCCATATGGATTCTGGTGTAGTGGTTAGCACCCTTGCTCTCTGCTCATCGGACCAGGGTTCGATTCTCCCTGCCGGTGTAAATTTTATACGTATTTGGTGTGGCTATTCCCTCGAGCCAGGAGCAGACGTAGATGAAACAAACATCTGGAATCATGCGAGATCTAACGCGACCCATTTTTCAGGGATTCATTCTTGATCATATTCGTCCATTTCATCCTGTCCGTATTGCAATTGATCACGGCCGGCGGATTGGTTCAGTATTATTTCAAAAAGACCGGACATTTTTTCAATCCGAAATCACCAGCGGTCGCGACGCATACGCGTAAATCTTGATGCTTTCATAGGATTGCGCAATGCGTCGAATATTCAAATTTTCAGTGCTCCAATCGGACGATACGAATTTCCTATTGATTCTGAGCGCTGTCGGTATCTCGGAACCGATACCGCAATTATGGTCGGCGTTGCTGATATTTTTACTCATTTTCTTATCGCTGAATACAATGGTAAGCGTGGCTGGTGGCTGAAATTGCGCAATGCTCATCTGATGCAATTCCTGGACAATTGCGGAAATCTGCTCAATGCTCGCTCAGCATATGCAGTTATGGGCAATTGCGGAAATTGTGCAATGCTCAGCTAATGCCATTCTTGGCAATTGCCGAAATTGCGCAATATTTCTTAATGCGTAACTAATCGCAAATATGTATTTTCAGTACGTTCTGACGCTGAACGTTCAATCGGCATTGGAAGATATGTTGGGGGACAAAGCGTCGCGATGCCTCCCACGATTCGGTATCGCATTGGCCACTTGCTGTTTCGGATACGCGATCGGATTGGGATATACGCTGCAGGTACGCGATTTCTGCAAATTCGCATGGCTAAAATGCCGCGCATGCGATGGCTTTGCGGTATTCAGCAGATTGCGCAATCTTGAGCTATTGCGAATGCAGCAGTTGCCTGCGCGTTTGCGATGCAAAATTGCATGGTTAAAACGCCACGAATATAAAGCATGATTGCGCAATCGTGGGATCTGAATTCGAATTGTAATTTCAGGCCGGTTTCATCGGTGCATCGTTGGTGAGATCATTCTTGGATTTACTGACGCCCTGGGTATTGTTGGTATTCGAAATCATGGCCATCGCTTGGTTTTATTGTAAGTACATATATAAAAATGATCTTTGAAATCGATCGATCGATTGAAATCTGGCCTTATTTTCAGGCGCCCATTTATTGGCACGAGACGTCAGTCATATGTTGGGACGATCGCCGTGTTGGTTGTGCAGTTACGCTATTTTGGAGATCCTGTATATCGTGGCGGCTGTACCAGTGGTAAGCGATTGCGCAATTTTAACGAATCGACCGATTTGCATGGGGAATTTTCGAATTTCAGTATATTCTGGTGAGAAAATTGGGCAATTATTCGTTCGTGCGTATGTACAAGTTCGTCGATGGTAAAGATCGAGCCGTGGATGCGCAATGGCCCGAGGCGATCGGTTGGATCGTGGCGTTGATACCAGTCTTACCAATTCCATTATTCATGATTTATATCGTGACGAAAACATGTATTCAGGGTCCCGGCATCACTTATTGGGAGGTAAGTAATCGATTTTTTTATTGGGCATGGCGAAGCCAGCAGCCATCGGCTGCTGGATCTAATGGGATATCGATTTTCTTTCAGAAATTCAAATACACACTCATATCGCCTTTACGCTACGAAGTGGTGAAACCAACACCGGCACCACGTTATTCATCCAACGCTCCCGGTTACGTTCTATTACCGCAGGCTCCGTTGGCCGAGCCCGAACCGTTCAACGAAGTGTACCACAACGAAAGAGCCGTTCGAGTATCGAATATTTGAAATTCTACCATGATCCAAAATCCAATTGTATCGCTTCCTTTCAAATCGGCTGCTCGCCCTGCCCGTCGCGTCTCATGAACATATTCAAGATATATAGAATTCCGATACGTAGAAGCTTCGTTTGGATCAGGTGATCGAAATTGGTGGCTGCTTTTTTTGAATCCATCACCATATATTCATATATGTATAGCACGAAATTTCGCATCGTAGATAATCGACGTGTATCTACTGTTTGTATGGTTTTTTTTATCCGTCGTGGTGTTGGTTCGATGTTTTTATCAGTGAAATTTAGTTTATCGATTATTTTTATCAATCGATCTGTATGCTATGCTATGTGATCATAGAATATTTTGCTGAACACTGATTACGATCCCCCATTATACGTACAAATTCATCACAACCGAAATACAGTAAATTGATCGTTTCAAAATTCGGCTACAGTAAGACGTAGCATAAAATACAGAACATCCAAAAGAATTGCAATACATAAAATCGATTCCCCTAATCATGCTCCCGTTATTTCCACAGTAATAACTATACCGAAA
The DNA here is from genome assembly GCA_034695185.1 of Discolaimus major. Taxonomy (NCBI): domain Eukaryota; kingdom Metazoa; phylum Nematoda; class Enoplea; order Dorylaimida; family Qudsianematidae; genus Discolaimus; species Discolaimus major. The sequence goes on from JAQIWJ010000119.1 coordinate 16,509, forward strand.
GAAAACCATTTTAAACGTACAAAAATGCACCATGGAAGCAGGGAAATAAGAGAAACACAAAAATCCTGAATCAGGCTTAGCCTATTCACACGCACAAAAAATGGCTACACAAAAAGTGTGGGTGTGCATCCGTATTAGGCAGATTACAATTCTCAATAAGGCAAGAATTAGCGGCCGCACAATCAATTGCCGCATGAAAAAAATCATAGAAATAACAAAAAATCCAGTTCAACATACTTAAAACGCCAGCGTAGGTATAATAAATTTCACATGGAAATTGTTCTCAGCCGGTCATGGTCTGCGCTGATCCATTTATATTCCCTTCGATTTCTCTCTGAGCACTTGACGCTTTCACTTTATCTTTCGGCGTCGATTCCCCGATCTCCGCAGCGAATAACCGCATTTTGTCTTTGAAGCTCAATTTCTCCGTTTCAACCTGAAATGGAGATGAGTTTTAATTGCATGCTCTTCCACAGATTCAAATGAAATTCCAATTCTCATGGAAGCTTCCATAACTTTTCACAAGAACCAGTCCTCACCTGTGGTTTCCGCGGTTGTAAATTCTTCAACCGTTCTTGTCTGGGATCACGATACACCTCCTGACCACCGATCACTTGTGCTCTTGGTTGCTGATCATCCGGATTTGAATCGTAAACATATTTCTTCGGCTGTTGCTGTTGTTCGTGAACTTTCTGCTCGATTTGGGCGATAATATCCGCATGACCATGCGACGACGTCGGTGGAATTGTGGATGTCGACGAGTGGACATCCGATGCAACGTGTGCCGTATCACTGAATACCACTTTTCGTTTCGGCGGAACTTCTGGTGGTCTTGGAACGGGTGCCGGTGCCTGTTCCATCGCTTGATATCCGTTTCTTTGCATCCTGGGTCTGAAAAGAATCATGTTTTAGTAGACAGTATTGCAAAACAAACTGGTGAGCTTACTCTTCATCTGCCATTCCAACGTTCTGCAATTTCGATTGCAATTCGTTAATATGCGTTCGGGCCATATCGCGCTTCCTATCGTCGTCGATCGCTTTTCGCGGATCCATGCCAGGTGCCTGAAACAGGTGTGGCATTAGGAAAAATCCAAATTTTACAGTATTTTCTTACCTGAATTTGATGAGCATGTTCTTGCACATGCCGTTCTCTGGCTGCCGCTTCTCTGTATCGTTGTTCAGCTTCTTCGAAATAGTGATCACGCATTTGCTGGCGTTTAATCGATGTTTCAGCCGACACATCCATCTTCTGATCCTCACTGAAAAAAACTAGCAGTTACTATTGCTGAATTCTGGATAACTGAACACGCTTACTTGTGAGGCCAATGGGACATTCCGGTTCCTGGCTGACGATGCACCGGTTCCAACGTTCTCAGCATTTCGTCGAAATCAGTTTCCACTTTCGTCAGGGATGAACGTGGAGCTCCCGGTTGCGGTTCTTCTCCCGAGACGCTGCCATTGTCACTGTTGGCACTTCGAAGACGCCGACGTGATTCCAATTCGAATTTCAGCGCCATGTAACGCCTGTGTTCGTCTTCGGATAAATATTCACGCGATTCCAATCGAGCGAGTTCTTCTCGCATTAACCGTTCAACCTGAAAAAATGGCGCTATGATTTCTGAGGTCATTTTTATTGCCTCGAAAACATTTGTTCAATTACTCACCTCAGATTGCACCTGCCGTTCGATATCCTCCTCTTCGGCTGAGCGCAGCTTTCTTCCCGAAGCAGCTATGGCCGCGACTTCTTGACCCAATCGTTGATGAATCGATTGTTGATGATCCGATCCAATCGATCTGGCTGATCCATATTCCACCGTTGGCGTCGGATAACGGAGCGGTTCCTGAGAATCCGTGAACGGCACGCGATGAGTGAACGTTTGCGGACGCGTTTGCTGCTGTTGTTGCTGATGCTGAGCCGCCGCCTGAGGGGAAATTTGCTTTAGCTTAGCAGCTGCTGGCGATTGGTTAATAAATTCTTGTGCCGTTAAGTTCTGTTGATAAGATCCTTGCCGAACGTGCGATTGTTGCTGATCCGGAGCCGTGCCGTCGTAAGCCGATGGAGTTGTTGGTCGACGCCATTGAGCCTGTGATAAATTCGCATTATTTATCGGAAGGTTTTGATATTCGATCAATTGATTCTGCGATCGGCGTTGAAATTGCATTGCTGAGGCGTCCGAATACGGCGGCGCGGGATGACGACCATTCATATTGTTCGTTCCATTCGGTAGACGATAAACGGAATTGGTGCAGGTAGCGGCAGTCGTGCAAGCAGCAGTTGCAGTGGAAGAAGCGATAGTAGAATTATTGTGCTGCAAAAGAAACGGGAATTAAAGCTCAGGATTAAGAAATCATAAAGCAGAAATGAAGCTGGCTGATTGCAGCAAGCATACAAGCAAATTCCAACAAATTACTTACAGCTCTATGAACGTGATATCCTTCCATTTGTTGTTGCGGCGTTGGCGTAGTTGGTAATCGATGATATTCTTGATTCGAATACGCGTTAGCGGCAGAAATACCAGGTGATTGCTGCTGTTGGTGTTGCGATGAACCCATTCCGCCAGCGTAATCCGAAGCCGACATTCTCCTCGCCACTGATCCCGTCACTGTTGGATACTGCTGCTGCGTTTGATACTGGGCCAAATTCTGATAATACTGTTCCTCCGTGGGAGCCGGCTGTTGTCGTGGTTGAATATAGGCTTGACCACCGGCAGGCGGAAATACGGCAGTGACTCTTGGGACGGGTGTTTCGGATTTCGCAATCGTTGGCTGTGGCTGCTGTTGAACGAATTGCCGTCGCATTTCCACTGGCGTCGTAGCTTCTTCTTTCAAATTCGACGCCGACATTGAACGTCCGTGATTATAATTAGTAGGAGACGTCCTTTGAATATGATATTGAACTGGCGGGGGTCCAACTTTGGACGAATTCGCGTGCGGCGGTTGCTGTTGTTGATAATAATGGGAATATTGCAAACTGCTGGCCGACGGATAACGTTGATGCTGGGCAGATTGCTGCTGTTGCCACGGTTGCTGGGAATTGGCCGGCTGTTGATTCTGTAGGCCGGTAGTCGATAGATTCGAATAGTTCGGTTGCACGGACGTTTGGCCGCCGTTCCGTTGCTGTTGTATGACGTGTTGTGGTATGTGCTCGACGCTACGAACTCGATTCGATCCATTGTGTTGTTGATGTTGAGTGCCAGGTGAACGCAATCCAGCCGACGGTGGCATACGACGCGAAACATCCGGCGATTGTTGGTAAATCACCGTAGCTAAGCCGTTGTACAACACCGCTCCTTTGGCCACTTCGAAATGCACCACGGGACCGCTGGCTCCCATCAATTTGGCCGCCCTTCAAAATAAACAACAATCAATCCTCTTGGCAAACATTGCCAATGCAAAAGTACTTACGCTTCTTGCGAAATGCCAACGAGATTTTGACCATTCACTTTCAATAATTGATCTCCTGCTTCTAAACGCCCGTCCTATAAAAAACCCAGATGTAATAAGGCTGGCCGTGTGGATAAAATCACACATGCATATGCAAGTATTTATAAATTATATTGATATTACATACCCGAGCCGCCGAACTGCCTGGCACAACGTTCTTCACGTAAATACCGGGTTGAGTCTGACCGACGCCCTGAAAAAAGGAGGCCTATGTTTTATCTCAGGCTTAATGACTGCTGTCATTTGCTTAGTAATTTTATAGCAGCTCATTAAAAATGCGATCAGGCGCAAAATAGGCCTACTGGTCAAACAATGAATGCAGCAGTGCTGCATGACTGCTAGAATTCCAAATCCATTCTTACCTGGGCTTGAATAATGCTCAGACCAATTCCGCCATCGCCTTTTTGGAAGCTAATATGGACAACTTCCGGGCCATTGTGATGCATGGCGGTCGTAGTACCACCAGAAACCGGAACCACATTATTTCCGCTCGAAATTGATCCTTGCCTACTGACCGGAATCGTAGGCGAATGAACAGCGGTATTCTGAAAATAAAGCATACATTTAGTATTTGCAAATCAGATCCTGAATTCATCAAATATGCCAGCCTATGTTTATGCCTCAAGTGCATTCACAAAACTGCTCCACCTGCGGATCTTGTCGATGCACAAATCGATAATTAGATAAATGATCATTGTAAGATTGAATTTGTTGACGCGTCTCATGACGAGTATAATACAATTCAACCGCATCCAAATCCGACGCCGGATAAGAAATATCAGCACCGCGCGTGCCGATGCCATCACCAGAACACGGAATAGGCCTCCGGTCGCAGCTACTACGACGCCTCACGACAACCGGTACATTGGTGTTATTGCCCGTACTCAACGGAGTCCAAGAACGAACGGAAGATGCGGGAGAGTTTATCACACTAGCCGAGGCCACTACAGCTTCTTGAAACGGCGTTGGAACACCGCCAATTTTTTGCAAGAATTCCATGGAACTAGACGAAGCTGCTGATTCTGGCCTGGGTGAATAAAGAGCCCGACCGCCAGCCTCGTAATAAACATCTCCATCGTGATGAGTCGACGGGGGACGAGAGGCGGCTCCGTTTCGAGATTTGCGAGGCATCTCGCATAAAATAAGAAATCTTTTAGGAACGATAAAATCAACAGGCGGTTCTGAGTCGACCTTCAAAGCATCGAAAGAACTAGCCGCCTTGATCCTTATCCGAATCTTTTATGGCTTGTTTACAACCACTAGAAATCGTACGCTTTCATCATGCGTACGTACAAGTAAAGCCACTAGCTAGCAACACGAGACGAAACCAATGTTTGACCGCCGGATTACAACTACTACACTCCCTGTATCGAGTACCAAGCGAAACCGACAACCACTGCTACAGTGTTCGGTTCTGGATAAAAACTACTTTTTCAACGAGATCAACAGGCGACTATTCGTAGCTATGGACGGACGAGTAAAAATGAATACGCGATAGCATAGCAGCCCTGGACTAAAGTGAAGACGGACAAACACCATACACGCCATCATGGCAAAGCTAAAAAGGTGGTAGCTATCCAATATCACGCTATATTGGATGGAATGCTGAATAACCGCAGCAAGGTTTTTAACCTTGAATGCCACGGAATAGGACGACGATTAACCATGCACTCCGAGCCGTTTTCCCACGATCGTTCGACCAAAGCTTTTCGCCCACCCACAGCTGCCTCCGAGTGCAGGATAGCAGAAAAACATCTTTTTTCACTCGGGGTGCAAAAGCAAGCAAATAGCTAAAGAAGAAAAGGGGTGATCTACTCCTGGTGGACATGAATAGTAGTTTGGCTAAGCCGCACGAAAAGCCTGGACCGAAAGAAGTTCAAAAGCGGATAGTATCCTCGACAAGGATACATATTCAACCGGCTCGCCAAGATCCGGTCCCATCAGGAGTCTTTTCCCGTCCAAGAATAAAACGCCAACCGAACGAAACGAAGGTACATAAATCGAACAGCCATAGTTAACGAAAACACATCTTATCGATTCACGCTTTTTCTCTCCTTTTCCAGACAAACGGACGCCAAGATAGAGACTTCAACTACGGCTATTACACAACCACCCGCCTGGCTAGTACTCGGAAGAAGTACTCTTCGTCAAGAAATTTGCGCCAAACGTCCTCAAGGCGTTCGCTTTCGAATGGGGGGATGCGAAATACTAAAAATCTAAACCGGCTAACGAGTATCTCCACGTGCGGTATCGTCAGGAGACGCCCCAAACATGATCCAAGGGATGATGCGCGCGTAGAGAAAGCTAGATGACCACAACTGGCGGCTCCCGCTTCATCTTCCATCTCAAGTACATTTCAGCCAGCTTCACGCTTTTATTCGCCATCAACGCTTCTCGAGCAGCCGCCTCGCACTTCCGGTCATTGGTAGTGCGTCCAGACGGCACAATCGGCCTATTTTTAGAGCTACTATCCAAGCCTCCTACATAAACGGTCAACGATACCAGCTTCCTTCACAAGCCAACCGCTAGCTGAATCCGAATAGCTAATACGAAACGCGAAGGTCTCCTTCCAGCAGAATCCAATCTCCCCACGGAGAATGCTGGAAACCATCGTTCGTCTCATTTCCTATTAACCCGAAGAGCTCGGACGAATGTAAAAAATCGCTTCATCAAAACAGAACATACGTAACACAGTCTCCCTCGAAAATTGCTGCCCCCTATTATGCTAGCTATTCCTCCTATAGTATCTCATAAAGAGGAAAATGCAAAAAAAAAACGACCCATCCCCCCAAATCGACTCAATGCACTCATTTGCCTTGGCTGTCATTAACCGAACCGTAAATAGGTCATGCAGCTAAGCGCAGGAAAAAACTACGACAAAAATAGACACATCCGTTCATTCAACGGAATCTTTCGAAAACAGGCGAATGCTATTTTCCTATAAGAACCCTTTCCCTGCTGAACTCAACGCAATTTCCTCAGGGCTCAATCAAAATCCTAAATCGAGACCCCTCGTCAAAACAAACGCGAAGCAGTAAAACTCGCGAATTGATGCTCACCTCACGCAAATGAACGCCATTGACCAAATGGCCCAAATCCTTGTAACAAGGATAATATAATCCATGATAAGTATTCTGGTTGGAGGCAGAGTTGAAGGGGCGAACAACGTCTTCATTCCGCAACTGCTGCCAAGGTTCGTAATGACCACAGTTTCCATTCCCATTCGGAAGGAAACGAAATGACGATGACCGCATCCACATTCCGGTAGATGAAGCAGCAGACGCCGATGGCCAAACATAGCCAGCATTATTATTCCGAGGGCAGCTCGTAAATGCGAAATGACATCCTCGACATTCGGCGTGATGACCGAAATTATTCTTCTGGTCATCCACAACGCTAGTCCGTATTAAACGCATTTTTCTCAATAAACAACTCGACGACAGGAAAAACGTCGTCAGCCTTCTGTCCAGCCCACCACTAAGCCCGGTCAGTGAATGAAAACGAATGCTAACGACAGACAAGTTTAATCCGCGAGTAAAAGTAGCCACATCGGAGGCCCCTCCTCAGTGTCGCTGACACGGATAGCGACGGCTCAATGGCCATTTCCTGCAAGTCAAACAGCCAACCTAGCCCCACGAGTTCCGTCGAAAAACCTCGTCCAATACCTCCGTCAACACACCAACCGCCCACCAGGTTCTCATATGAGAACCCTTTCGACGAACGAATAGCCACCTTCTTCAACCTCCCATCCGGGGCCAAGGCGGCCAAAAGAATTCAATGCACGCCTCAAAACCCGTTAAACGGTTGGCCACTTCGGCCAGACGATCATTGTATCTCGGAGTGTACGTACAATGAATAAGCAAGAAAGAAAAAGCCCCACCCGACTCGAACAATCATATTCCATCCACGAAGGAAGCCGCAAGAACCGCAGAGCAATCACTCCAGAGACCAAACGCGAATCCAGTCTCAAAACGGAGGCCAGCTTATGACTCCCGGTCCATTCAAGAATAGAGTAAAAAGCGCGGCCAGGGCAGACTCAACAAATAACATCGTCCCATTCGCAAATAGTCCAGAAAATATGAACCAAGACGCGACTGGACCCGCCCTAGCATATCCAATCAACGATGACCGGTGAGATGACGACTAGCAAACCGGGTACAATTCATCATTATCCATCATCCGACGACAATCATTCACTCCGCGCCATCTTAGAACGCAGAAGGCTACCCCACCGATGAAAGCTAATCAAACTCAGTGCTCAAAATTACTAGCTAATCTACAGTCCAAGCATTCTGCGATATTAACAAAACACGAACCTGAGAATTGGCGATCTGACCCGTTCCTGCTCCGCCCAAATGCACCATCCACGATCCTGATGACGACGGTTGAAGAATCATACGACAGATGCCTAAAATCGTTTGCTCATTATGCTGGATATTAACCAAATTTTAACGGCTTACTTCTTTGCAATAATACTTCCACGAATTCTCTCAGACCATGCGGTATGCCTCGAACAACTGGCGGGCTGTATCCGTCGTCCGGTAATAAGAATGGCAACTGCAGGTCCAATTCTTCTTCCAATTGTACGGATTGACCTTCCAAGCGTAACGCATCGTCCACTTGATCTTCTGTTACCTAAAACAGGGAACATATCAAACCAATCAAGTATGATCACTTGGCAATTTCTAATTGCAATACGATCAAAGCACTTACTTTTATCAAACTTTCGATCAGGTCTTGATCAATAGGTGGTTCACCAATTTCCGAACAATAACGTTCCAAAATACTTCGCATTTGTAAGCTGTTCAATTTGGGCACCGCTGACGATATGGTAGCGTAATTCTCCGGCGTCTTTTGCATTTGCAGTAATTGAGATGCCTAAAACATACATAGGTCTTTCAGTTATGCATCACCGTTCACCTGCCCAAAATTCATACTTGCAGAATTCTTTCCAATCGACATTCGGCCGCTGCTTCCAGACCTTGCTTCTCCGACCAAGCTTGAATATCAGCCAAACGTCGGCGCAAACTGACGCCCCATTGCCGATTACAATACCCGCCGCCTTCTCGACTGACCAACCAATTGAACAGGTACATATTGATGTAGTGGAATAATTGCGAGAAGATTTGAATGGTCAAGGCCGCGTTCACTCGACAGTGCCTCAAAACGCTCATGGCACCGCTCAGCATGTGGATGCATGGACCTGGAACAGAAAACTTAGCTTTAAAATCACGCAACCAGCAGGATTTAGAAAGCTTACTTGCGGCAGAATGATCATCCAAATTCATATCCAGCATCGCTGGCAACGCCGAGTGCAATTCTTGTTTGAAATACGCCGTCAGATGATCGTAGGCTTTTTGGACAGCATCCGCCATGGATTCTTGCGGTTCTGGCACGGTACAAGCGTTCAGTTCGGCATCCAATTTGACGAAATTCAGTAATTCCGAACAATTGGCCATCCAAAACGCCAACGCCATCGAATCATGGCAATGATCCTGAAAGAGAAATCCATCCATTACTATTGCAATTACAGCAAATTAAATGGGTATCATACCTGAATTGTGACGTGCATCCGGTTGATCACTTTCGATAAGAATTCAGCCAACCGTCTGGCACGTTCCTCTGGGCGTATCCCAGTTCGATAATGCGGTGATACCCGATACCGACAGCACATGTAGATAATAAACGCCGGTGCCAATTTGAAATGCGTCCTTTCGGCTTGAGCATCACGCAATACGGCCGATAAGAATTCGTCTTCCGCTAAAAGAAATTCTTTCATCATTTTTGAACTTTATGCTTTCCATAACACGCTCACCGTTATCCAATAATTCAATAATCGCTGGAATAGCATCGCGACCAAATAACGTCGTGGGTCTGGTTGGTCCAGATTGAGTTGAATGCGGAAATATGGGCGGCGTACGACGTTGTTGAATCAAATTGGACTGCTGCTGATGAATTGGCTGTTCTGGCATTGGAGTGGTCGTTGGTGAACGATTGAAATGCGACGAATCCTTTTGCTGTCCGAGTGGTACCACTGGAGTTGGGGTCAACCTGAAAAAATGGGTCGTTAGTAAGCCGATAGTGATTCAGCAAGGAAGGAAAGCAAGTATAAAATGTGCGCAAGATTAGTGCAAAGGACATAACAGAAGAACTTACGAGGAGCGAACAGTATCCTCGTCAAAATGCGATTCTCTCAATAAATACGCTAATTCGCTACGCGTAAACTCAGGACCAGCAGCATCGCATGCATCACCGCCACCACCACCACCAACACAAACACTGACTGGAGACGACGCGTGTGAAGATGAGATTGGACGAACAATAAACGTTTCCACATTGCCGTCCACGTCGAATGTAGTGGCCAAACGTTGCCCGTCGATTAGTTCAATTTCGTTCCGTTTTCCACCTCCGTCCTCGAAATTCTCCGTCGATGGCGACGACAAACGCGACGAGCCTCGTCCACCACCACGTGTAGGGTTAGAACTGCCAAACACAAGTGCGCAACATAAATATCAGAAATCATGCAAAAAGAAAGCATTTACATGCCTAAGCATGCATGCAATACATACCTGGCTGGAGTTGATATACTTCGGATCATGCCTTGTTCGGATGGCGTTCGTTTCAGAATCATTGCCTGTTGATGGTGTTCCTGAAACATGCAGGTTTAGAGGGTGGTAGAAACGAAACAAGAAATAATACTCACATTAGGAGAAGCTCTTGATCCATTCAAAGCGGCCATGTCCACAAAACGGAATAAATAACTTCGACCAATTCGAACGATTTGTCCCGGATATAGAATCGTCGTCTCGCTGATCGGCCTTTCGTCCACGGTCATATCTGCGCTGGGGCCGCACGGTGTAATTGTCACGACGCCGTCCATGAAGGCGATAACGCAATGACGAGCGTGGACATATGGACCATGAATCTAGAAAGCAGAAAATGTATCAGTACAATCTAATGCTTGCAAGATATTGACTTACTGGTAATCCATAAGGCGGTGTCAGCGTCCGATCATTACCAATTTCAGTGACATTCGGATGAATGAAATGCTTTCTATTCGAATCGTTGCCATCTAAAATAGAATCCGTTGAGCTAGCGTGAGTTAATCAAGCCATTCTGCTTACCAGGATTCAATTCGATTAAACACGGCATCCGAATTTGCTGCTGTTCTCCCATCATGGCATCCGTTAAGGAGACTTTCGACTTGCGACGTTTCTCCACTTCTCTCGCAACAGCTGGCGTTTTTCGACGCACGTGAAACGTGATATTAGCTGAAAGAAAACTCCGTTAGCAATTGTTAATTCGCCTGGATAAAATGCTTACCTTTATTGGCGTCGTGGGCGTAGATCAACAATGGACAATCGTCGTCGTCCAACGCACGTTCGGTTTGCGGCTGGCCTGGTCGGTGTTCACCATCTTCATTTTCTCCATCTTCGTCGTCGTCCACCAATGGACTTCGGATTTCGGCCAAATAATATTCATCACCGTGACGTTGATACTCGATCCCGTATTTTTCCAGAGCTTCTTTCAGGATACGATCAGTTCGGTCCCTGATGCTGACGAGCAGTGTCACGTACGGTTTGGCGCCACCCGAAACTTCTTCGCCGTAAATCTTTAGGCTTCCTCCTGAAAAATTGGGACGGCCTTAGATAAAGCCCATATTTGCAATTATCAAAAACATACCTTCTCCAATATTCTTCAATTTTTCAGCCAGCTTGCGTTCTCTACGTTTCTTCATGACGATCTCCGGATTCGAGATGGTTCTAGTGAACGTAGTTGGTGGCACTTCCGCGTAGATATTGGTCGGCGTTGTTCCAACGTCCTCGGCTTCTCGAACGGCTCTTTTCTCTTTCTTCTTCTGTTCTTTCTTGTCTCGTTTCGATAGCTTGCGTTTCATTTGCTTTTCATCCGTGGCCGCAGGTTGAGTATCAATTTGCTAAATGAAAGAATTTCACGTTAAGAATGCCTATTCAGAATGAAATAGGACCCATTTTCCTCACCTTCAAGGGCAAATTCTTGTTCTCCACATTATCGCGACGCAATAAGAATCTTCCCTCTCGGTCGTCTTTGTGCCAATTCAATTGAACGAGTAGAGGTTTCTCGTCCATTCGTAGTTGACGTTCTTCACCGTTCTCGTGAACTTCCCACAACGAATATCGCGGAGTTGATAACATCCTCAGATCAGGATGGAATTTCTCGATCAACGCATCGATAACGGCCCGACTCGTGGCGGTGCTGGATACTCGAATGCATTTCGTGGCCACTTTCTGACCCGCCTCTTGGAAGAAAAATCGCATAACGCCATGGAATTCCAAATCCTGAAATACAGAGGTTCTCATGTACTAGTTGAATAATACGGAAAGTGAATGTGACAATAATATGCAGTGCATGTGAAAGTAATTTCAGACCACCTGAGAGTGGACAAAGCAAATCATTGCACCCATAGTGACACGCGTCACGTTCCCTTATCAAAAGGTGAATGAGAGCAGAATAATAAAATCAAAATGACAAATCTCAATTTTCAGGCAAGAATTATAATGCGATCTATCGACTCTACCAAATCCTACACCTAATCCCTACTCGCTAGCATTTGCAGAATCATCTCAAATCGAGCCATGACCTTGTTCATCTATCATTTTGCTTGTCAAAACCTAATTCCGTCTAACCAAAACCAGCGTCCATGACGTGTGAAAGTTTAGTAATTCTAGGAATACGAAATCCGATCCCGGTGAAATGCACGACCTGAACACCAGTCGGAGGTATAAAAACCGCAGTCGAAAACACATGTAATGCGAACTACTATGTCAACCGTTACACGGCCATGTTCTTACAATGCTCAGCAATGCCAATCTGTCACCTATGCGCAATTCTCAGTACAAAAAGTACGCACAAAAACTTCTGCATACACTAAATTATTCCTCCGAATCAGTCGAGACTTGCGACGGAGCGTCAAGTCTTCCTTATCTTGTCAAACAGAAAAGAATCGCCTAGTCTATAAATGCCCATCGAACCTTTGTGAACACAAGGCCATGAGTAAACATAAATGGTGAAGAAACAGCACAGTGACCCCCCCCCCCCCTATAAAACTAGTTTCACTGCACGAATGATGCCAAGTGGGCTGAATGAAGTGAAGAAAGCCAACTAGGTTGGCAAATAATGACTCCGGCTGGCTACGCTCTGCCAAAGCATACACACAAAGCCTTTTGTCCAAGAAACACCGGTTACACCTCCTCATCACGAACTGTGCCCAACTTTTGTAAGCTGGATGAACTAAATACATATTCATCAGACATGACTCAAGTGCACGACTGAACTAAAAAGTCGAGATGACTATGCTCATTCCTATTCTAAAAACTCGAGCTAATGATGACCTTCTACAGTTAACATATGATAAATCTCGCTACTGTATGTACAGCGCACGAGAATTCAAATCCTATCCCAAAAATCCCCCAAACGACCGTAAATGTCGATCCTAGGCGCCGACCTGCTGACCTTGGGTGCAGCGGAAAGGTCTTTGAATAAGATAATGACGAACAGTCATCCATCTTCTGTTCATTGCCACCGAGAATGATGGTAAAAACTGCCACGCATCAAACCGTACACTCATAAACAGCAGAAGAAACACAGGAGAAAAATCCTCAATTTTCGGCCGAGGTCTCGTTCATTTCCATCTCCGAGTCCACCCGTACGCGTCATCCATATTGGCGTGGACTTCGCACGCATTGTTGACAAGACAGTTACAACGAACGCGAAACTGTGCAATTCGATATCCGTAAAGGGGGATGACTCGCCGAGCAAAGACACATCATTGATGACCAAAATCGCAAACAATTTACACCTGCCTGTACAAAAGGAAACGCGATCTTTCCTTTTCAATCCGCTGACTAGGGACAATCATCATAGCCAACGGAAAATGGGCGAAGTACGCGTCAAAGTAGTAAATCCACAAGGCGCAAAAACCATGTCACTTTCTCACCGCATCGCCTACAAGGAGATAACCTCAACCAATGCTTGACCTAACCCTAGACCGATCTCGATGCATGACAAAAAATGTCAGCAGAGATTTCTCATCGACAATAAAAGTACCAAACGATATGACAATCGTATCTGGTACATATTCCAACACCTAACTCGGCTATCTTTAACAGCCGGCTGATAAAAAGCCGATGAATCACGGCGTAAAAATCCAAGCTCGCCAAGGCGTAGCGAGAAAAAACCACGTCATCATCGATCCGCATGACGAATTAGCAGAAGATGCCAAAATTCTCATTTAGGCCATAGAAATGAGAAAATTCTCAATACAAACCTCATTAGGCTGGCTCAAGGCGAATAAATCCAATCGATTAGCATTCCAATCTTCGATCAATTTGCATAATTGCAAACGCATCCGTTCTTTCTCCGGATCCATAGTAAAATCCACAGGCAGATCGTCGTAATAAATCCGTATTTACAATGTCCACAACCCAATTAAGTAGGTCCTTTTAGAATATCACAGGCCGAATAATAAGTAACAACGCCTTGATTGGTCGTTTTAGGAATTTTAAAATCCAAGCTCCAATAATGGGTGAATAAATTTTGGTCCGATAATTGGTCAAAGTTCGATAAAATTCAATCCGATTCGATCGGTCACATAACAAATAACGCTGATAAAATATAACACCACGAATTCAAACAAATATTCGTTGAATGTTTTTAAAATTTCAACTCGCAATGAACTTTTTGAAAGCAAACTTTCTACCTGGCAAATCCAACTTTCGGCTCACCTGCCGCACATTCTATGTCAAATTGAGGTAAGTGGCTTAGGAAATTGTCATAAGTAGTGAGATGTCTGCTAGTATTGTTCATGGCTTTGGTAAGATGATCAAAGCAGAATTTCCGGAAAATCTAGGGAATTTCTGAAATTTATAAATAATTTTCATCCCGATATTCGGTTTAATTTGATCCTGATTTAGCATAATGGCACGTATCCGCTGTTGGATCGGTCAAAAAAGTCCTCAGAGCGATGAAATTCATGGGAAAACGACGGTTGGAGAATTGAAGAAACGAACTGCGGCTTCAACAAATTGTCCGTGGGAGAAATTGGGTAAGGTTTTCTGCTTTTATTATTGAAATAATGATTCAAGAATGGAATTTTACTATTTCTCGTTTCAGATGTCATATTCTGCGGCCAAAAATTGAACGATGACCTGGTTTTGGAAAATTGCCCTGGCTTCAGCGAAACGTCAATTATTTACGTTGTTGAAAAGCCAGAAAACACGTCGGCCAATACTGGTATAAGCTGCGTCATTTTTAAAATTACTAGTGAAATCAATGATGGCTAATTTTAGTAATGCCACCACCGGACGAAATGGAAGCGTTATTGAGCAGTTTGCAAGCTACGCTTTTGGATACCCACCACCGTGCTTTGGTAAGTTGATGGTTTATTATTTATCGAGGATAATTCATGAGAGCATTTTATTTCAGTTGACTCGTATCGTTTCGAATGGCGATACCCTGCAAAATCTCATCGATTGCGTACCTGGACTTCGTCAAGACACGGTTGCACAAGGTAAATTGATTTTCACTCCTGATCATGATTACTGTATACAAAACGCTTGTTTTCAGGCGTTCTGAAAGATCCCTATTTGCTGGCTCATTGGGTGACGGATGATAATGTTCTGCGGTAAGTCTGAAGCAGTTTTATTGCTGGTTTTTATCTACATATATTCGGTTTCAGGAATTTTTATAAACATCCATCCCTATTCGATGCGTGCCAATACATCATGAATTGCCTGCACGCTGAAGTGGTTCGAAGCAGCGGTGCTAGTCTCGATGCGCCGATTTTTCCACCGCCGCCTCCACCAGGTAATTATGATTCAATTAATCCCCTGAAATCAGCTATAGTCCGATCGTAATTTTCAGGTGTCAATGTTGGTGATCCATTTGAAAGCGACGAGGACGAGGATGAAGTTGGCGGTCCAGGCGGCGCTGCTGGTGGCCCAGCAGGAGGACCACAAATCACTCCGCAGCAATTGGCAGCTGCGTTGGCTATGGCGAGTAAGGATTGATCTGATTTATGCAAGGTCGGCAAATGACTGACTGAATTTCTTTGGTTTAGCTGGACGAGCCCAACCACCACAGCAACAACCTGCAAGAGCCGCACCTCAACCTTCGACGAATATTGGTCGTCCAGCCGCGGCTTCTGCTGCTCCTCAACAGCCGGTTATTACGCCCAACATGCTTCAAATGGCGATGCAACAAGCATTAGCTGCTGCGAATGTTCAGCAACCGGTAAGCATCTTTTGAATATCTCATCATGATGTTCTAATTTGCATTACTCTATTTTAGGCCCAGCAAATGCAAAGCCAATTGCAACAATTACGCGATATGGGATTCTTGAACGTGGAAGAAAACGCCCGGGCATTGCGTTTGAGTAACGGCGACGTGATGGGAGCGGTCGAAATTATCATCGCCATACGTGAACGCCAAGAACAAGGGTTTGGACTGGATTGAATATCCAGGAGATTTCTATGATTTACTGGACTGATGATAGTACGCATCTGTATTTTCCTGATCATTTATGTAATCTGCGTGAAACTGGATTAAATTTCGCATTCTATTTTATTGTGGATGTTTGAGTTCAATTATCCTCTGAAATGAGGATTGTATTATCTTTGGTGATTTGGATATGAAATGATACTGATAATGTGCATTTTTAGATTCCAATGTGGCGATGGTCGGGACGTTTCCAATGAAAGTATGTCCATTCGGATATGGCTTATCAAAATCTCGGACCAGGTATGGTGTTTACCAAAAATGGAGGCGTGTTTGCCATGCCTCTACATTGAGGACTGTCTGTCCCCCCTTGTATTGTCCAGGATATTTTCTCATCCATTGTACATTGGCCTCTTTTTTCAGGGAGCTTTTCGGTTCATTTGATTGTATTCAATTCTCAAACCAACCAAATATTCCTTGGCCAATGGACGAAAGAACGTTGTGGACATGGACAATATCCACCATCGGCCTTCCGCTCTGCGCTGGCTCTGTCTGGATGCTCAGCGGGAGTTTGGTCCATTCATTAGCGGACTAAAACCTGAAGGTACGTATTCATTTTATGTGACCACTTGGAATGGCCTAGGTCACTCTGTAAATTGGTGGATATTTCAGGCGTACACACACATCGGCCAGTCTTCGTTGGATGGACGAACCGACCAGAGCACTACGAATGACGGTTCTGCTCGTACGAGATCAATAATTTACTTAATTCAACAAGTAAGTATGCATCTTTTGGAATCTCGCATTTTTTGGATAGCTAAATTAGCTAGCTCTTTCCTAGTTTCTTCTTTGGCATGTAGCCAGATATTTCGACTGAGCTTTACTAGCATTGTCTCCGCCTAGCGGAATGACTGTTCCCCTTATCAGCCGGTGCTATTTGAGTTTTTATTATTCCGCCTTATCTCGATGGTGGAGGTTTAGTAGCATTCCAATCCTTGGGTTTATAGTTATGTCATAAAAAGAGGCATCTTAAAAGTTTGGGCAATTTCTCTCTTTCGGTTGCAACAAGGCGAGCGGTGCCTTTTTAGATAGTCATGATTGTAAAAATTGGCCGAGGGGGGAGGCTCGTTAGTTTTCATGATTGAGAACGGGATTGGGCGATGACCTAAATTGATTCTCGACTCTAGTCTACCGATTGAATTTTACTTCTATGGCGTAATTGCTTTTTACGAGCGCCATTTTATAGTCGCCATTGGCGAAATTAGTGGAGAACTAGACGCGGCTTGATAGAAAATCACCGTATAGTATAGCGGAGCGGATGCATTTTTGGGCCCATTCCTGTTCCGTTTCTCTACGCGTTGGCTTTTAACAGCCTTTAATGGGTATATATCAAAAACGAGCCGACGGCAGTAAATTTTCGCGTTTGCCAGGGAGGGATGGGGGCATCAGCCGTTCCCAGCTCGACGACAAGCTGGGATCAAAGTGTTGCCGCCATGGTCGTTCGTTTTCTTCCCTTCCCTCTACAGCCGGGCCTTTTACAGGCAGGCGTCCGTTTCGATCAAGAAATCGCTCTCTTTTGTCGACAAAACATTCTCGCCGCCAACAAGGCAGGGCCTGACGATGGGGTAGAAAGTGGAAGACTACGTTCTTTCTCCCCCCAAGTTCTACTGCATTGGGAACACTGGGAGGGAGAGGAAGAGTGAGAAAAGGCGTTTTCGTTGTTGGTCTAGCCTTTTCATCGGTACGAGTCTCTCTGTGGGCATGGGAATTTTGACGTAGAAGTAG
>JAQIWJ010000120.1:0-34186 GCA_034695185.1 Discolaimus major
CGCAGCGCCTGGTCTCAAATTAGTCGAATCTATGCGAAAATTCCCACGTTCCTGGAGGTACCTCGTGGGATTAGTATCGATTGCGAATCTGATTGAATGTAAGTTTTACTTACATAAATGTTCTCAGCAACAAAAGGCCATGGCAGACGAAAAATAGTGCGTATTATTGTTTGGATCAGCAAAGCCATGGTTATACCTTCTTCCTGTGCTTTTTTGAGAAATTTTGCTCTGTTTCCAGCTGCGTCATTTGGCTGGAGCGTGATTGAAATTATAAAATGCATTTGTAAATTTGATGATTCTATCGGATGATTGTCTATTTGCCAGCCATATCCATGTAAAACGGTTTTTCATATAGGGAATAATTATATGAAAAGAGAAAGCCCTAAGCGCTACTGCGGTGTAGCGGTTAGAGCGTCTGCTTTTCTCCGTTTTACATACACGTGGGTTCGAGTCTCTCGGGCGGTATAGGGATTTATGTTTATTGTGTCGCTGACTCCCTCCAGTGATCCGTCCAGGGTCTTGGAGCAGATGTAAAGCAATTACATTACGTTATATGTACAGTTATATGTACAGTGATCTGAGCTCCATGCTGTGTACCAATTTCTGATGTGCGAGACAAAAAAACAAATACGCTTTTATTTGCAGCAAGCCCATCAACTTATTTTATTTATAATTGAGATTTAGGTGGACAAAGTTTAAGATCACGAGTTTGACCATCACCATACTCAACGTAAGCTCGACTTATTTCGATGCTTCCTGCTACGAGCACAGTTGTGGCGAATCTCAGTGGGACTGTGTACTCTACATCACTTATTGGTATCTTGTTCATGGTGATCTAAAAGCAAGAGTTTTTAAACTCGTTTTAGGTGTTTACTTCGACCCTGACGAAGGGTCATAACATATTCAAGTTCATAGAAATGGAATTTTTATAGCGATTCGCCAGATTTACTTCAAAGTGATCATCCATCAGTAATGTGCGAATTTCCACTGGCGAATGTGGTTGCAATAGGTCATTGGGAGTCTTGTACTGGAATATCGATGTAAAAGCTGGGAGTTCATCATCAAGATGCTGTGTCGCTATTAAAACGCCTGGCCAATCTTTGTAAAATGTACCATATTCATATAATTGAGCCAGCACTAAACATGCCTTCATTGGAATAGTCGTATTGTCTCCAATAAGAAAGGCGATAGCATACAAATCGGCCGGGTCAACTGGTCTAACATAAGGTGAAAAGGAAATTATTGTACTATAGTCTGCTTTTGAGATTTCTTACACTCGGATTCTGGTGCCATTTATAACAAACGTGCAACCCAGGCAAACGTAATCGGAAATAGGATCAAGACAATACTCATAACCCTATAAGTTAGTACAGAACTCGTATAATTTATCCATGCTAACAATGAAATCATGGCTTACTCCAGGTAGTGAATCACTGAGTCCTGATGCAAAGGTGTAAGTGATAATAATGCATCCAAGGAACATAATTGATCCAGTTGAGTGCAAAGACTCGCGTCTACAGTAACCAGCTGCTTGGAGTTGATGCTAATAAAAATATCACTTTCCCAACATACGTACATTATCCTGGGTTTTACGATACTAGCAAAATGGATATGCAACGAATTTTGATTTATCTAATTTACATGATCCAAAGCAGCTTTTATAATTTCCATAAAAACGTGTGCTTCGCCAGCAGCAAAAAGCTTTTACAAAATGCAAGAAGTTGCCAATATTTTCCCATGTTCTATCAAGAAGCTACTTTGAAATGCACTTTGCAATTTAAAAACTAAGCCAACAATTGGGTGCCTAGCTTTTGAAGAAGCCATTGCTATTGTTTTTGCGATCAAGAGAACCAGTCCACTCATTCTTATGAGTGCAGCCAACCTGTCTCTGCTCAAAAATATTGGCAAAGCACTGAGAAAATGCTTACAGTCAGCTAATTCTCGCATACCGACAGCTGTCGCCTGTGTACGCAGAACCGAGCTTCACCCAAACCATATTCATTGCAGCAAATAGTCAGCTAACGTGGTTTCTGGGATAGTAGTCTCGCATAGAATCCTGTATCTAAATCCTGGGTTTGAATCATGATACTAAACAGAATTATCTGTATGATCACTTTGATTTTTGTGATACCATCTCGAGTATCCACTGATGAACATGAGAGGCGCTTGTACAAAACAATTCTGGACGGTTATGATCCCCTCGAGAGGCCAGTAGAGAATAATTCGTGGCCTGTAAAAGTGGAATTGCAAATTACACTGAATCAAATAATTGATGTGGTGAGTCTGTATTTGAAGCATCTGATCAGGTGATCAAGAGCACTGCCCAGAATCTAAAAATGCCTTGATCACTTCTGTCAGAAGATTGCATGTTTACTTTGTAGTCTAATTATGTACATGATCAGTGATTATCAACACTAAATATTGATCCTGCCAATGCCCTGATCACTGTCATGATCGATTGCATCACTGATCGGGCATCGTAGTCACCACAGGCGTAAAATCTCAGTTAAAATTGCACATTTTTGTAGGATGAGAAAAATCAAATCATCCAAACTAACATCTGGATGAAATATGTGAGTGCACTGATTGCGGCTTGAAATCAATAGTGACATCGCCAATTATTCCTTAGGTATGGCGTGACTATCACATGCAATGGAATCCAGATGATTTTGGTGGTGTAAAAGATGTCAGGCTTCCATATGGGAAAATATGGTACCATATTCTCGCAAAATTTTCTTACTGTATTGCAAGTATATTTTTTAGGAAGCCTGATATTCTGCTTTACAACAGGTAAGATCAAAAGTATATTCAAATTTGCAGCATGCAGTACCTCTTGCTGTTCAGTGTTGATGCAAATTTCGACACAACTTTCCAAGTCAATTATGTGGTGTATAATACAAGCGAAATCAATTGGGTTCCTCCTGGTATTGTGAAAAGCAGTTGCAATATTGATATCCGATGGTTCCCATTCGATGAGCAAAGATGTTATTTCAAGGTACAAAATTCGTTGTCTTGATCACTTGAGTGTCTGATCATTTCAATCAAACCAGACCTGTCTGATTATTTCAGTTCAGCTCGTGGACGTATGATGCAACTAAACTCGGCTTATTCCAATACGAAAATGGATGGGATAGAACCGAGTATATTGAAAATGGGGAGTGGAAACTAATAAGTATGTCTTCTCCTGCCAAAATGCCGATACAAGAAAATCGATCTGTCATAAAATCGATTGATCATGTTCCAGATCTCACAGTATTTCGCCAAGAATTTCAATATTCATGTTGCCCTGAGCCATACATCAATTTGTATTTCAATTTCACAATCAGACGCAGAACTTTGTATTATGGATTCAATATGATTATACCAAGTTTAATTGTATCTTTGATGACGTTGCTTGGATTTGCATTGCCGGTGGAGTCTGGTGAAAAGGTCACATTGGGTACGGATCCACTGATCACTGTTCCTGCTATATGGTAATCCGAATTTTTGCAGAAATCACAATTTTACTATCAGTATGCGTATTTCTTGGTATGGTTGCGAGTATGACGCCAGCCACTAGTGAGGCGTTGCCATTGGTAAGTTGAGCGACCAGATGACCACTGTGGTGATTGCCATTATGACCCTCATGAATGCATCAGATGTGCTGATTGGTCGCTCAGCAGGCAGTCTGGGCATAATCAGCCGAATCCAATGTCAATATCACAAGTGATCTTTTAGATTGGTATATTCTTTTCATGCAATATGATCCTGGTTGCATTGTCAGTCGTCTGCAGTGTGGTGGTCCTGAATTTTCATTACAGAACTCCGGATACCCATACAATGTCTCCAATGGTAAGCTAAATTGCGCAACACAACATCAATATCAGAGATGATGCAAGCAATGATTCAAAATCATGAAATAATGTTTTTCAGCTTCGCAATATTATGCTGAATTGGCTGCCATGGCTTCTCATGATGAAACGCCCTGGCCATAAATTCAGTCGTTCAAGCATAGTGGAAGCCTTTCAATACCCACCAAGGCGAACCAGAGTGGAATTTCTGGACGGCGAAAATCTGATCAATCATCACACGAACGATCACGTCGATTGCAACGAGAAATCTCCATTGCCCAATGGCATTCGCCAAAACAGTATTGGCCGAATCCAACGTTTATATTCAACCGATATCGAATCACGAATGGTCACAGCCTTGAATAAAGCGATTAGCAATTCACAAGCTCTGGATTCAGGCATGATGAGTTTATTACTCAGCGTACAGCAAATTTATTCGGAAGTGAAATTCATGGCTAAACGCATGGAACGTGAAGATGAAGTGCAAGAGGCGAAGAATGATTGGCGTTTCGCTGCAATGGTTGTGGATCGTTTGTGTTTAGTATTATTTTCCACATTGATCGTGCTTTCTACTTGTGGAATAATTTTTTCTGCACCGCATTTAGTCGCATGATTTCCTTTGTTTGAATGATGATATTTTTCATGCATATTATTTGTCAAGAATTATATTATTTTTGAATTCTATTCAGTGATTGGGGAAAAAGCAGCAAGACATGTGGTACATGCTTTAGAGCATCAGATATGCAAAAATGCATAAAATATGTGATACTGCTTGCAAGATATGCATCCTGAGAATTGGTCTCAGAACTTATCTAGAAATCTAAATGTTTGATGATTGGTAGCATATGAACTCAATTGATTTGATTTTTTCCAAATTGCCAGTACAGCAGAGCGCACTCAAGTGCCACAGGGATTGCACCTTGTTCTTCATCAATACCAATCTTGCCATTGTTCACCACAAAAATCTCATACCGATTCTTCAATATCTCCGAGAAGTATCCAAAACAAACGTCCTCTAGAAAGCATTTATTTTTCAGCACTGAACCACTCGAAAGAACCAGTTCATCGCTCTTATCCTACAGTTTTCAACATGCAGGAATCTCGCCAGATTCACTTCAAAAAGAATAGTACTCACTCAGTTCATAAACAGCAGCTGTCGACTGTGTATACAAAAGGAAGGCAGAGAGCAGAAGAAACGCATGGATGCTTCAGTAGCTTCACATTAGCTGAACTATTTCTCTAAGCCTAGCTTACGTGAGCACCAAAATCGCAGATTATCCTCAGGAATGGTCGATTTATCGAGATTAGGCCTTTCCATTGGCTTAATGATCATTTGCTTGCACCGCCAAGCGTACTGTAATGAGGACGAACGGAGATTATATAAACGCATGTTGGAGGGTTATGATGTCCGAGCCAGACCAGTGGAAAATAATTCCATGCCTGTACA
Organism: Discolaimus major; assembly: GCA_034695185.1. NCBI lineage: Eukaryota > Metazoa > Nematoda > Enoplea > Dorylaimida > Qudsianematidae > Discolaimus > Discolaimus major. The sequence continues at coordinate 5,278 of JAQIWJ010000120.1, forward strand.
AGTATCGCTATTGTTAACTTTGAATCAGATCATTGATGTGGTGAGTTTTTGGTGGCATGGTGTGATCACCGTTCAACTTGATGCCAGTCGCCCAATCCAAGCCCAGCCAAGCCAAATTAGCTAAGCTAAGCATGTCATTTCAGGACGAAAAAAATCAAATTATCCAAACGAATCTTTGGATGAAATATGTAAGATTTCCTATACTTCATGAACAGCATTCCAGACTCCTGTTCTGCAGATTTGGGAAGATTATTATCTGAAATGGAATCCTGCTGATTATGGTGGTGTAGCTGATATTCGAATACCATATGGGCAAATTTGGTACTGTATACAATATACCTTATAAAAATTGCATCAGATCAATTATTTTCAGGGTTCCTGATGTCTTGCTTTATAACAGGTAATTTATCCTGCCACTTGATCAGTCTAATCACAAACTGATCACACATGAATTAGTGTTGATCAACAATTCGACACGACGCTGCATGTGAATCACGTGCTGTACAGTAATGGCACGATTAATTGGCTTCCACCTGGAATTGTCAAAAGCAGTTGTAACATCGATATTCGATGGTTCCCGTTCGACGAACAGACTTGCAATTTTACAGTAAGCTAACGTGCATTTTTAAATTTCTTTCCCCCTGGTCAGTTATTTTGATGGCTGCATGAGATAGGATTATTCAAATTTGGCGCCATTTTTCAAATGAAGCTTAGCCTCATCAAAACTTGGCATCTAGCTTAACTTGATTATTTTATAGTTCAGTTCATGGACGTATCACAGCGGAAAACTCAATCTATCCATACTGGACATAGGCTGGGATAACACAACGTATATCATAAATGGAGAATGGGACGTCCCTCGTAAATTTGGTTTTGCATGACTCAACTGATTTCTCGCACAAAAGCATTGATATTGCAGACTTAAGAGTATATCGAGAGGAATTTATATTCGATTGTTGCCCTGAACCATATTCAGTGCTCAATTTTCAAATGGTGATCAGACGCAGAACACTGTATTATGGATTTAACATGATCATACCAAGTTTGATTGTGTCTTTGATGACTTTGCTTGGATTTGCATTACCTGTGGAATCTGGTGAAAAGGTCACATTGGGTAAGATTATGGCACCACCAAATTCCAATGGAAAACAGGGGTTGCTTTTAGAAATCACTGTTTTACTATCGATTTGTGTATTTTTGGGTATGGTCGCAAGTATGACGCCAGCCACAAGTGAGGCATTGCCTTTGGTAAGCTGAGTGACCATTAAGTGACTACTGTGGTGACTGCCCATTATGACCATCAGTAATGGACATCAGCATAACATGCTGATGGGCTATTCACATCAGAAGCAAGTTTTGGCATAATCGGCCATGCTGCAGCTGACGTCAATAACCAATCTTTCAGATTGGTATATTCTTCTCATGCAATATGATCCTTGTGGCGTTGTCAGTCGTGTGCAGCGTCGTTGTGCTCAATTTTCATTACCGTACACCAGACACCCATACAATGTCGCCAAGAGTAAGTCTGGCCCTTATCACTGCTAATCCCATTTGCATATATTTCAGCTTCGTAATATCATGCTCAATTGGTTGCCATGGCTTCTAATGATGAGACGTCCTGGTCACAAATTCTCGCGTAAAAGCATAGTTGAAGCATTGAAGAAGCCTCCTCCGAAGTTCAGAGGCGAATTTCACGATAACAATCATCTGGTCACGCCAACGTATGTGGGATTTAGCCATGATAAATCCATGTCCAACGGTATGAACGACGAGGGGTTGGGCAGAATTCGACGAATGCATTCGACCGATTTGGAATCGCGGTTACTACTGACTCTGCATAACGCGACAAATAATTCGAATCTGGATCAAGGGACTTTGGGTTTATTGCTTACAATGCAGCAAGTGTATTCGGAAGTGAAATTCATGGCTAAACGTATGGAACGTGAGGACGAAGTGCAGGACGCGAAGAATGATTGGCGTTTCGCTGCTATGGTTGTGGATCGATTATGCCTAGTATGCTTTTCCGCATTGATCATTTTGTCCACTTGTGGGATTTTCTTTTCGGCTCCATATATTTTGTAGCTTATTAGGATAGGTTTATGGTTTGATGAACATGGGCAAGTGCGTGTGGATAACAGTGTGCAACCTGAGTCTGTGATATAATTCTGGTGGTTCATACTGTGAGCTTGGGTTGCCTCATGACAGAAACTTCTGAAGTGACCACTGTGCTGTCACAGCAGGTGTTCAGCTTCAGTTTTGGTGTAATCGACCATGCTGCAGCTAATGTCAATAATCTGGATTTCAGATCGGTGAGCCTACATCTTTTCACTGGTCAATATGGATCTGTCATACACAAGTCTTACAAATGATCAGTAATGATGCTGGCTAGACAGACAGACGTGTTCCAACTATGGCTCAATATGAACCTGAAACACTGACCTCCCCGCAGAAAGGAATCTAACGAAGTTTTATTTATCAGACCGAATGCACTTTTAACTTTCAATTCCAGGTGTTTGTCCCTTGGGATATAATCAGCCATAGAGGACCCTATCTTGGCCAAAGTCACCCTTTTTGCAGGTGGTTTGATAGATGAACCTTGCCTGTGTTACTTCAGATAATTACTTTCAATAAGGATAATCCACTCCATAAATTTCATTGAATTTAATCCAAAAGTATCAAATAGAGTCGACATGCAAGCATTCTCTGATCAGTTTACCATAGTATCAAATTACGTACTCCAACCAATCGTCAGATGCATCGGTTTGGTTGGAAATATTTTTTGCATCATCGTTTTATGGAAACCGTCCAAAGAATATCAAGTGTACGGTTATCAATTGGCTATCATGATCAATGATATTTGTGGTTTGATTGCTGGAACGTTTTGGAGCGCTGTCACTCTTTGGACATCGCTGATGAAGAATGGACAACCGGACGGTGCTAGAAAGAATGCATTTATCATGTGGTGAGGAGCACAGCAACCGATTTGAATTCAAAATCAGCAATTGTGCTGAAAATAGGCAAATTTCAGGTACACAGCTCGGATTGCCAATTTATCGACCAGTATTTTCCTGATCGGCGTTTGCTTATTACTAGCCATTACCTCGTGGGATCGCATTTGGGCCATGTACTTTCCAGTATCGTATCAGGCGTTCGCATTGAATCGTCGTAAACTGATGATCAGCAGCATTTCTTGCGCAATGCTGATCAGCTGCGCTCTCAGTTTCCCGGATTATTTTCGCCAATATACAGTTTACAATGCTACTACGGAATTTTACGAACTGAAGGTAGATGAGGATTTCACAAAGAGTATTTTCGCTAATCTCATGATTTACGGTCGTCAAGCGATCAGATTTTCAACATTCCTAGCCATAGTCATTGCTAATTGCTTCGTAGTAATTAAGTATAGGAAATTAGGCAAAGTGGTCACCGGTCAGCATACCGTATCCACGTATCAAACTGCCAAATCGGAAAAAGAAAAATTGCATCACCGCACGTTCACAATGCTTTTGATTGCGCAAACCACATTGCTGATCATTGGTCAAGGCCCGGAATCGATTGTGTACGCAATGATTTATCTGGATAAAATCGAATGGTTGAAAGAACCTTATGGTCATGTGATCAAAGATATCATAAATTTCTTAGATATAGCACCGTATTGGGTGAATATATTGATTTTCACTACAATGAGTACAGGATTTCGTCGATTGGCGAAGAATCGATTGCGTGCAGTGGGGAAAGTGATCAAGAAAATATTCAAACCTGCTGAAACTGTGACCGCAGTGAATGTAGTCAGTTTGCAAGGGTCAAGCCAGAAGTAAATTGTTGATGCGATAAGCAAGGTTTGAAATTTACACTAGAATTTAACTTTTATTATTGACAACCATGATGATATTTTTTAAAGTGATCAAGTCAAAAATTCGAATTATAGTTTGCATGTATTTAAATAGTAATATGATACTGCATAGTATTTTCAAAATTCTGAAATGGTCACCTTCCTTCTTTGACATGCTGTTGTGCTTTTACAATTCATAACAATCGAAATCTAGACGTTACAATTTTCAAGTGACCACAAATTCCTCATGCCTTGTTGAAGCATGCAAAACGTCCATTTTTGAATATGGCGCCTTTTATAACTGACCTTTGACCCGTACCAGCGTCCAGGTGACCAGTGGTCACTTACGTCAAGAAGACCTTCCTAAATTGGATCTTGGCCAAAGACGCCACGAGTGGACATGAGTGCGGATATCTTGAATAGACTTCCTTCTAAACAAAGTGAATAAAATTTGGGGTATTTATGTATTTCTTGCTTGATAATCTGGTTTAAAATTCTTGAGAATACTGGGAGGGTGGTTAGGATCATACTGTAGCTCAGCTTTCTGACACATTCCAAACCATGTCCAAAATTTAGCCAGGCATTTTCCAATGCCTGATTTGATCAAAGCTCACAATGATCACAATTCCATTTTCAGGCGTATTCAATAATCCGAAACCCCACAATCATCTCAACGCCTGATCCAGCCCTCATCATGGCAACGGTCAATCCGAAATTCGCGTACGATTCATTTCGCACAGTGACCTTATTGGTGGAAGATACCAAATTTTGGGTCCCCGGAGACACGTTGGCCGCTTACAGTCCGCATTTCAAGTATTTGCTAAAGAAAGCCCTGGAAAATTACACACCTGATCAAGGGATCGTCATTCCGTTACCGGGCAAGAAAGCTAAAGAAATCGAAGAGCTCTTGCTCTGCTTGATTCCCACGCCCACAATGAAACCGATCGACGATTCCAATACGCAATTGATGTTGGAAATGGCCCTGAATATGGAAATTCCCGAATTGAAAGCTCGCGTCGACGCGTTCCTGTTGTCGAAAATGCATAAATGCAAATCCGGGGATCCAGCGTTGTTGGATATTTTACCCATGGCCAGCGGTTGGTCATTGAAATCCGTCTTGCAACCGTGCTTGAAAAGATGCGCATTGGAATTCGAGATGGAGAAGCTGGAATCGGCATGCGAGGATTTGCCCAAATCGATTATCCAATGCATGTATTTGTACAAGAAATTGAAACCGGCTCCGCAATGGGATATCGCTCCGTTCGAGAATATATCCATCGCTTGTAAGAGTTGTAATAATATTACGAAAGTGAGCCATAATTGCAAAAGTTGCGATTCCATGTGTTGCGTTATGTGCACTAAAAATCATGCGTGCAAAGAGCAGCCGGAGATTGAGGAGGATGAGAAAATGCAGGAGATCATGAAGTTTTTATTGGATCATGCGTGGTGAAGGGGGTTTACTCGATTGGGTTAAGCACATAATTTGGGATTGGGTTGGTATAATATGGGTTTACTGAAACCATTGGGTAAACTGCATTGGGTTGAGCATAATTCGGGTTTATGAAATCATGCGGTTATGGGTTGATATAATTTGATGAAATAATAAACCGATCATGTTATATGCCTGATTAATTTCGCTGATCAGGTTGATGCCTAAATATTTGCTCTGATATTATTTTGCAGTGATGTGATTATTATGCCTCCACTTTTTAGCTTTCCATCACTCTCAAATCAAACCCATTAGCCGAGATGTCCAATTCAAAGCCCTTTGATGAATTTGATCAATTCCGTACAGTAGCATTATTAGTCGAAAATCGCAAATTTTGGGTCCCAGGCGATATGTTGGCCATGTACAGTCAAATATTCAAAGATAAACTGATCGATTATTATAAGCACTGCAAAAATCACCATGGTGTGATTATTCCATTACCGAATAAGAAAGCTCAAGATATTGAAGAATTCTTACTCTGCATGATCCCAACGCCCAAAATGAAATCGATCGATGATTCCAATATGGATATCATATTGGAACTGGCCATAGAATTCAAAATCGATGATTTGATTCGCCGTACAGAAGCATTCTTGATGACCAAATTGGACAAATGCTATACAGGGGATCCAAGATTATTGGATATTTTGCGTGTGGCAGCCAAGTATCGATTACTCGACTTATTGGAATCATGCGTCAAGAGATGCGCCTTGGAATTCGAAATGGAAGCATTAGAATCTGGTTGCCTGGAATTGCCCAAAGGAATTATGGAGAGCTTGTATTTATGCCGTAAAATCAAACCATCACAACAATGGGCGGTCATTGGTTTCCTCAATCCTGATATGAACGTGGTTAAAGCGGATTGCGATCATGAAACACGGGTTGGGAATCAATGCAATTGGTGCGGAATGAAGTGCTGCTTATCGTGCAGTAATGAAAATCACAATTGCAAAGCAGATGGGAAGAATGAGGAGGAAAGGATGCATGAAATATTGAAGGGCTTATTGAAGAATCTTGATTAGGGCATCGGGTTATGCATTGATACAATATGCCATGAGATTATGCATTGATATATTCTCATTTTGAATAAACTGATCATTTTATACAATACCTGAGCATAATTGACTGATCAGGTTTATACCTGCATATTTCTAGCAGTATATTATGTCATTGATTGATGTCATAATACTGTATCACTTTCAGATAATCCAATCATCAATCTCCAAAGCAATCATTTGATCATGTCGTTCAATTCTAAATATTTCGATCTGCCTGATTCAATATCGCACATTGGCTCTGGACACCGATGGTCGTCGATTCTGGGTCCCGCCTGCCATTTTGGCCATTTACAGTCCAGTATTCAAAGATATCTTGGATCCGTATTTCAAGAATTGCGGAGCTCAACATCATACGATCGTTCCATTGCCAGACAAGAAATCGAAAGATATCGAAGAACTTTTGTTCTGCTTGATCCCGACGCCCAATACGAAGCCCATCGATGACTCCAACGCGGATTTGATCTTGGCATTATGCGCCGAATATAAAATCGATGATCTGCGTGGTCGTGTGGAATCATTCCTCATGTCCAAATTGGATAAATGCAAATCGGGAGATGCAGCATTATTGGATATCCTGCGTTTAGCTACCAAGCATCGCGTTCGTTCCATTTTGGATCCGTGTTTGAAAAGATGCGCCTGGGAATTCGAAATGGCGCAATTGGAGGCGGCTTGCAAGGATTTGCCCAAATTGATCATCCAATGCATGTATTTGTATGAGAAAATCAAACCAAAGCAGGATGTGGAGACCATCATATCGAATCCTAATGATAAACCCATGGCATGCAAGCTGTGTATGAGTGTAGAGGAGATCATCAATCGCTGCAAAACTTGCGAGATCCAGGCCTGTATTGAGTGCACGAAGCGTCTTCATATGAATAAGAAGGAGAAGATGCATAATGAAGGGGACGTGAAGAAAATGCAGGAAATAGTGAAGATTTTGTTGGAAAATGAGTGGTGATGATCATACCTATGGTCAGTTGGGGTTGGGTTGCCTGATTTTGGTTGATCCACATGTGGATCATCATTCTGATGGTCAGCTTATGAATCATAAAGTGGATGGAAGTTAAATAAAATAATCATTTATGCAATATGTCATATCAGTGATCGATCAGTGATCAGGCATGGCCTGATCAGATATAGAGTCGTGCATAATTCATGTCTGCTAAGGCAGTATTGACATAATCAATGACTGAGACATTCAGCAGGCGACCTTGCTGTGTACCATGATCTGCCGACAGATCACAGTCTGATCACTCAAAAAATCGATATATCGGAAATCGATAATTATGGTGAAATTCCTACTGTATTACTTCCAGGCAATGCTCAGAAATGATCTGATTGATATTATGGATAATTTATCAGCATTCATGCACCAACAATTAGGTATCGGCTATTTTCGATCATGCCAACCGAAGTCGCATTGGCTGATCTTGTCTTTTATACGAAAACCTCATTTTCTTTTTTGCACATTGGGAAAGTAGTTTTCCTCAAAACGCATATACTAATCCATGGGCACAAAAGAAGAGGCGTATATGTCTGTTTTTGTCGATGAACTGAACTGGAGGGGGAGGGTTGCTGGCGTTATGCCTCGTCCTCCTCGTGCAATGGGTCGTACGGCTGCGTAATACGCTCTATCTCTCCTTGTGCTTTGGCCCTTCCACATCCCTTTTTCCACACCCACCCAACCCCACACACGGCTGCTGTATATCGTCGCCAAGGACTCGCGTTTCGACTCGAGTCCCCCCCTTTTGCTTCGCATCGAATACACGTTTTCGAATAGACGTCAGCTGGCTGGCAGGCCCATCCCCCCTATTCTAATGCATAGTATACACTTAGGTAGCTAGAAACAGGTCTGCCTGCCTCTGCTCCGCTGCCAGTGCTTGCATTGGCTCACCTATATTCGTCAGCTGATTTTGCCTATGCTTACGTTTTTATACATTTCTGTACGCTTCACAATCAGCAATTCAGCACTGCCACCTGGGCCTGTTCGGCTAGGAAACTAGCTAGTGTATTTTTCATCTTTTACAGTCACGAGTCGCATTTTAGATTGATTTTTCCTTGGCTGGACGCACGCTTGCAAGAATATTGATAGAGATCAACATTTATTGGTTTTGGCTTGTTTTTGGCCCCTCGGTTGGCAGAAACGACGAGGACAGCCGAGGAAGGGTGGTGTGAAATGGGTAAGAAAAGAGGGATCTTCTTAGAATGTATAGAATATGAATCATGAGCCTGAGAGCTTTGAAAAGGGCATGGTTGAGTAGCATAGCATTTTCCAGCCATAAATGTTGTGACAGCACAGCAAAAAGACTGCAAATTTCTGCCAGCATTTTTTCAAAAACATAATCAGCAACTACTTTTCCTTGTCATTTTTTGCCAAGCACAGGCATAGCCTCCATAATAAAAAATCATTTGTTTATCAAATTTGAATGTAATCACTAATTTTACTGACAATATCGATGTCACACTGTTTATTGATCAGAATTTTATATTGCACCATCATCAAACATTTTGGTTCACATGGCAACTTGTAAATTTTACTATAACATTGCATAGGCAATGTTCTGTTGAGTCACTCCCCATGACGGCTATTGATTTTTATTGCTCCTATACATGATGCAAATCGATCCATTTTTCATTGATCTGATATCGATTCCAAATTTCAGATGACCCCATGAATCACCAAGCCGGTTTTCAAAATTCTTATCCCCATGTGGATATAAGGAAAACAGCATTGCCCTCATGTTGGGACAGGCATTCGATCAAATTACCAACGTTCACTCTGACCAATAATAATACAAGAATCCGAGTTCGTGGTAAGATAATCGATTTTTCGCATTTTGATCAATACTGATCAATTGTGATTTCAGGAAGGGGTGCTCAAATTCCTGCTGCTATGCGAGCTGATCATCCAATTCCGTCCGCATGTGGCCTGTATTATTTCGAGATCAAAGTTGTGGATAAAGGTGGACGAGGGTAAGGATATTGATCCTGATTGATCTGATCAAGATCAGTTGATCAATAGTCCAAGATTGGTAAATCAGCCCTGATTGGGCAGCTTGATTAGTGGTACTGATCATCATGATATTGGTCCAGCTGAAGCTTGATCAACCCATCCTGATCGATTAATACTGATCTCTAATCGTGCAATTTCTTGTTTCAGGTGTATTTCCATCGGTTTGGTTCAAGAAGGTTCCAGAGTGGATCAATTGCCAGGTATGATTTCTTCTAAAATCCTTGATCAGGCTTACACTGTGCGTATTTTTCAGGTTGGCCAGAAGGCACGTATGGATATTTCGCTGAAAATGGATACATATATTCCGGTCAAGACACAGGCGAACCGTATGGACCATCGTTTTCCAGTGGCGACGTGATCGGTTGTGGTTTGAATTTCGCCGATAACACATGCTTCTTCACTAAGAATGGACAGAACGTCGGTGTCGCCTTCAGGGATCTTCAGGTATGCACGAATCGATACTGCTGATCAGTATCGAAAATCGATATTTCAGGGAACATTCTACCCTGCGATCGGCATGTTCACTGCTGGCGAAACGGTGGACGCGAATTTCGGTCAACATCCGTTCATGTACAATATTCAGGACGATTTGAAAGTATGCTTTTTTAAACTTTTCGACTTATGGAAAGGCAAATATATTTCATATGTTCAGGCGTTTCAGGCGGTTCGTGAACAAGTACAAATATCGATTCGGCAACGTGAACTTCCAGTTTCAAAAACCGAATGGTTACAGGGGTATGCTTTTATCGATTTTTCTGATCAGAATGATTAAATGTGTACATTTGCAGATTCGTTTCGGATTATCTATTGCATCACGGTTATGCAGCAACTGCCTCAGCGTTTCACGGCGATTTTTCTGGTCAACATATTGACGAGGCCAAAAAGAGGCGAGGTAAGATCTCTTGCTTGCGTACAGATCGAATATGATCAATTTTGAATTTCAGGTATCCTCAATTTGATCAAATCTGGTCAATACGATGATGCCATTCAAAAAGTGCAGCAATATTATCCACAAGTATTCGAACGAAAGCCTGCATTGATCCTTTGGTTGAGGTGTCGAGAATTCAACGACGATGTGCTTCGAGCCTTTTCTGAAGTAAGCGACTTTCTCTCATTGAGTATCGATTTGATCAAATATCGATTTTTCTAGATCGATGCTGTCAGTGATTCCAAAGCTGCATCGCGTGGTGAAAGCGTATCTGGTCTTTCATTCATGGAATCTTCCCGCAAAACTGGTCGGCCAAATATCAAGTCGTATTCCAGTAAGTATCGATAGATTTTGAAAATTGGCGCCAATTTTAAAAATCGTGGTATTTCAGATTCACCAAAACGATCCCCGGTTCGTCTGAAAGCAGCAGTGCCTTATCGTCGTTCAGCCTCTCCGAATTTGGTTGCTGTCGCGAATGGAGGTTGCGAAAAATTCAGGAGGTATGCAAACCATGATATCATAATTGCCGAAATCTATGATCCTTATTTCAGTTGTAGCCCAGAATACTTCGATTCATCTACCTCAGCAGCAAATGGGACGAAAAACGGTGACTCATCGGAACATATGGAGAACGGTTCATGCGCTGGGTTGAGTCGAGATGAAACGCCACAAACTTCCGACAGTTCGGCTGCATTCTATGACGCGTCTTCATCGGTGATGGAAAATGGGGATGAGATGAATTGTGGTAAGTGGTTGTAGTGTATTTTGGGATCTGATCATGGCTGGTCCTGATTGTGATCATGGCATCAGCTGACCAGTGGTCAGCCAAGGAGTCCTTAGTGATTGCTGTGTATTTTGGGATCTGATCATGTTTGGTCCTGCAGCTGACCTGTGATCAGCCAAGTGGTTCTGACAGAACCACATGTGCAGCCCTGACTATTGACCTGAGATCAACCAAGTGGTCCTTACATGACCGTGTATATTTTAGATATGGAGACCAATGGCTCAATGGTTGATGGTCATTCGCAAGACGGCTCTGCATGCAGCAGCTCGACCCACATTGAGCAATTGATCGAACGCGGTCGTGATCTGTACCAAGTGCTTATGCAATTGCAAGAACAACATCCAGTCATTTCGGATCCTGCATTGGTGAACAGTGATCAATTATTGCGAGGTGCCTTTCGAGCTATGGTCTCGTCGGATTCTGTCGGTGCCTGTCGCGTGATGTCGGAAGATACAGAATTGATTGGTGTGGCATTGAACAGCGCTATTTTGGGTAAGTGATGGTCACTAGCCTGGCACGGGGCCAAATTGTGACCCTATGCAGATTTGAATTCCCCTGGGGCAATGTGGGATTACTGGTGCTGATATAGGTGCGCCTTGTTGGCTTTTATGAGCCCTTGGCTTACCCTTGGGTCCTTCCCTCAGGGGTCACATCGTGCTGCTTTCTGCGGTCAAAATGTGACCCTAGATTTACCCTGGGCCACTCCTCAAGGGTCACTCACATCATGATGCCTTGCAATCATGGACCATTACTGACGAATCTTTTCTTTCAGAAACACAAGATTCAAAACCAAAATCCGGATTGGAATCAGTGTTCAATCATGCTCAAGAATTGCGTACCCTGATGTTACGACACGGATTAGGAGTGGCCGCATTCGCCAAGATGGACTGCCTCAAGAAATCCAATGCTTAAAATTTTGTAAAATGTACCTTTTGTGATCATCTTCAAAATTTGGAATTACTTTTCTTGTTCTTTTTTTCATGATTCTCATATTCGCAGCTGTAAGTTCATTGCTGCGAAATTAGTGTAATGATGTCAAAATTGGTGTGATAATTTGGATTTTTTTTGGAAACTTGTGGAAATTGATGGACGGTGTAATAAATGTGAATAAGGATAAATAAACTAAGAATGCAACCCTGTGGTTGATAATTTGCATGCTGTGCTTGCAGCATGGTATCCTAGTTTTTTGATAGCATGCGAAAAATGATGTGCTATGATCTAAATTAATCAGCTTTAGTCCAACATAGGCCCCTGTGTGGTACCTGTGGATTGGTCCAGTTCATTGATCAGATTATCACAAAAACTTTAGTTGATCAAAACTGTGTAGAATGCACAGCACTTGGCTGCGATATATATTGGACTGCAAAGATATGCATTGATACAGTTACTACAACTGCTTTTTGTATGATGAAATCGAGATTGGTATACTGTAGCCACATATTATGGAGTATTTACATATCACTGTTATGAAATAATAATTCATAGCGTAAACAGATTATGCAATTTACATATTCCATACCATTCATAATAGCATCATGTCCACAAATCCTCTGTACCCCTCCATCTTATCATGAGCACCGTTCAAATTATTCGGGTGACGAATATCCACTTCCTGACACGTGATGTTCAGTGGATTGAACGCCGGACGCAGGATGACTGCTACTGTCGCACGTGGAGACCCTGCCCGACGTACCTGTACCCGGTCTTTGCTGCACCTTTCTGGCCACGATCTCGGGCAATGCACGTATGGAAATTTGCAATTGACGCATGTACATTTCCACATTAGCGCAACGTTGATCCATTGTGACGAATTTGTCCTCCATATCTTGTTGCCACGCTTGCATATTGGCAATCATTTCGTACATCCTGGCACTGGTCTGAAATTGGAATATTTCAGGACAGTACTGATAAGATTTTGGAATAGTGATTACTCTAGCCATATCAGCTACAGTAGTGGCAGTTTCACTGAGCTTCCTTTGACCTCTCTTCACTTTTCTCAGCCTGAAAGATGGGTTTTCGTGTTATCACTGATAATATGCATGCATCATAGCTTACTGATAAATGGCTAATAAGAATTTCCTTTGGTGATAACGAATTTTCGATGCATCAGCCTTATCATTGAGTTTCTTATTCTTGTAAATTAGCCATGTTTCTCGTAGAACATTGGCTGCTGCGTGTTTCAACTGAAAAATTGCGGCATGCATTTACGCATGTGCTTGCACATGCATGCAGGCATGCAAAGCGGTCTCACATTTTTCGTGAGCAATGAATCCATCATGAAATCATGAACATGCTTTTCACCGCCAGATAATTCCAATTTTTTAGCCACAACTGCAACGACCAGTGATGATGTGCCAGCACCCTGAAATGGTCGCTAATGAAAACTAATAAGACTAAAGGTACTGTAAACGTACCATGATACCACAAATCACTGATACCGCTCTGCCGCAATATGTATTGGGTACTATATCCCCATATCCAATTGTGAGACTTGTGATTGCGACAAGCCAGAGAGAATTCAAATAATTCTGAAAAAGGATGCTGATGCGTGAACTGAATTTTGTGATAAGAATTGGATCTGAGCAGTGATCACTGTCCATGTGAATATTCCCATGCGTGCATTGCCTCATGCCATTTGCATTATGCAAATGCAATTGCGCAATTTGCAAATGCAGAGATCCTGAATCATACCTGATGTTTGATTGCTTCATAATGCATAACAGTGGTGTTCTCATTTTCACCAGTCCCGTACGCTTTGTAATACGGATACCCGTGATATCTAAAATCGATTCCCATGATCATATGTAAAATCGATGACCGTTTGTACCTTTCGCATAAAAGCATAATCCAAGCGGCCATCAACCACCAGGACATAGTGAACGTGAGTAGAACAGTACCCGGCGACATGGTCATCAATGTTTTCAATACGAATCGAGCAGTGAAATTCACCCCGCTCATGGCACCGATACTTCGACTCGGAGCGTCGGTGAATAATTTACTATGCAATAACATGAGTCGACATAATAAATATAGCCGAAGGAACATCGGGATGGACAATAGGACGTCCACTGGTACGCGTGCCGCAGTTTCCGTTCTCCCATCGTGATGTATTGTATGCCATGTAAAATGAAAATCGCCAGGGATCGGGCATACGATGCATGCTAATAATTCCAGTGCGATTTGGACTAATCGCTTGACATTGATCATGATTCGCCAATCGCGACATCCCAAATCCGACATGAACAGCTGAAATCGACATTATTGATCGTATGCTGTGATCATACTAATCAGTACGTACTTGGATATCGATCGCATGATAAGTCATGATCAAGCATAGTAAAATGATTGTGGATAATACGATCAATGATTTTAAACCGTATGAATAAATTGATCTCTGAAATGGAGATGCATTTTGCCCTGACGGCATGTCCAATGCTGAACAAATTTTGAAGGTTGGAATGTCCAAACGGGACATTCTGCTGCAATTACAGTACCCTTACCTTATCATACATATCGGCAGCTGTCATTTCATTCTCCACAATCATCATGACAATACCCAATATGGCGAATATGCAACAATAATCGCACGCTTTTCTCCTTCTCTCGAATAACAAATGCCTGTGTCCGGATCTTCTCGTTTGACTCAATGCATCGGTGGTGGCTTCCGCAGCCGCATGGGATAAAGTTTGATGACTATTCGCGGCCGATGGTTTCCTGGACGGTGGTAAAATGATCGGTTTCAAGCATTCCATATCAGCGCTTCCGAGAAGCATGCTCGATTTCACGTCTTCTACCGAATTGAAGACGCTGGTATTATTATTGTTATTATGAGTATTGCTGAATTTATGCCCAGTGATCAATGTGGTCGTACTGGAATCGTCTTTCTCGGTTTCCGGTGCTTTATCTTTTCCTTTCGTATACTCCTTTTGGAGTACTTTCGTGAGTAGAGATGGGCTTTTCTCCGGCCCTGATAGGATACCCTGAAATTACAGATGGCAAGGCGTGCAACTGCAGAAATTGCAATTGCAAGCAATTGCGCAATTTACTCTGAATTGCTGCGATGCTCCATTAGCTCTCATATATCTCGCACTGATCTGCACGATTTCGGATGGTTCGAATATTCGTCTATGTTGACCGTGCCTGTATTGACCGGCCATTCGAGCAGGCGAATACACTCTGCTACCGCTTCCATTACTCCCAATACTATCGTATCTCTGTCGGACATTGTCCGAAGATTGGGACATTGGCATTACGGAGACTAGTTGCTGTGATCGGCTATTCTCTGGTTCCACGTCGAAACTGATATGCAACGATGGAGGTGATAAAACCAGTTGCTTTTGTCGTTGAGCTTGAGTGGATTTATTGAAATATGGAGAAGGGGCTTCCAACATGGACATCTTTCGCTGAGTGACCAGTCCATTTGTTGGGCTACTCTCCGATGCTGTCGTGAAGCAACTCATTGGTGCTGGCGTTTCTGGTGAGATTTTGTTGGCCAATGCTGAAAAAAGCAGCAGAAGGCATGTCAGACAGCAAATGCTGGACATGAATTGTCAATGCAGTGGACAATGGTCAGCATTCGCCCTATAACTGACCAAAGAAATACAAGGCTATCATACATATGAAAAATCGGGTACATCATTCATATGAGTGATCAGTGGCTCTGGGAAAGTGATCAGACTCAAATCAAGGGAAAAATTAATCTAGCATGGATTTGCATGCCAATG
This sequence comes from Discolaimus major, assembly GCA_034695185.1. Taxonomy (NCBI): domain Eukaryota; kingdom Metazoa; phylum Nematoda; class Enoplea; order Dorylaimida; family Qudsianematidae; genus Discolaimus; species Discolaimus major. The sequence goes on from JAQIWJ010000120.1 coordinate 21,106, forward strand.
AAATGGGACACTGGTCAAACTTTGACCCCACCACATGACCCATGGTCGAACTTACTATTCACAGATGTCCCGATGGAATTCGATGTAGCTAATGTTAGCGGATTCGAATGACTTTCCTGGACTTCTTCTTTTCCAACAACGGACGATGGTATGCGATTATATTTCACAGACCCGTATTTATGATTGATAGCATTGGTCGGAGCATTCCTCGTCGTTGCTCCAACTATGGAACGAGGTACAGAAACGATACTCCCAGTTGGCGAACTGGCCAATGGGGTCCTGGTCGTTTGTGAAGCGGTTGTACGCATGATGAGTGCACAAAAAAAGCCGGATATGCTGGATATAATTACTGCTAAAACACTGGGCGTTTGAAAATGGAAAAACGTCGGCTCTATCCAGCAATAGTCAGGAGGCTAGGGTTGGGGGGAAAACGGAAGAAGCTAAATTGCTTTGGATACTCTCGCTTTGAATGCAGAACGCTAATTCACAGCGACAGCACTAGCTATGAAATTTGATTGAAAAGGCTCTGAAGCATTTCACCATGATGGCTCATTTTTTGTCACTGCAGGAAAGTGAATCCGCATGCCATGGTGCATTTCATGAAAATTTTTACACGTGAGTGGGATGATCAGCTTAGGCGTGGATAAAATCAGGTGGGCTTTCCGTTGTCTTGGCTAAATCCTGCTCTATGTCACATGGATAATTGAACCTTCCCCCATCGTGCTAGGGTAATCTTATGAATGACAGACATGCACCTTGCTGGCTGGCTAACTAAATCGTGCCCTATGTCACGTGGAAAAATGCCCTGCTAGTGTACTATGAAAATCTTGTGAATGGCACGCACCTTGCTGACTTCATCATTGCCTAGCCCTACCTTACAGGTCAAATTTCTCACATCCAAGAACGTACTTCTCCACGAAGTCCCTGAGAAATCGGAAGACTCTCCATTCAGCAGAGTAAAATTAACAGGCTTCCTTGTCCCAATTAAAAGGAACAAGTACAAATACGTCATTCTTTAGCATATAGCCAAAAGTTGTACAATAATTTTTGAAATCAAAGAAGCATGCTTTTCATGTCTGCATAAAAAGCAAGACAAACATCCTATTCCCTGAAGTTTTCTACATGTTTTTATATTAATCTCGTCCTCTTGCATGAATAATATCTGAAAATTGATTGGGTACAGGTAGGAATTATTTATACGCCATGGGGATGTTGCTCCGAAATGTCCTTTGAGATTTTCTGCAGTGTGATTGAAAGGGTATTGGATCGGAATGAGACAGATCGATGATATTTCAAATGCAGATGCTAAAAAGTCAGCAATAAAACCTAGAAAACTGAGGGAATTCAAATTTGGACTGATAAGGAACTACGCAGCCTAATGGCCCCAAAGAAACCGGATGAAAACATGACCAGACTGTCACGGCGGACAGTCGGTAGGTGATCCTCAATAACAAGGCATCATGCTGTGAAAATCGAAAGTCCCCATACACATGAATGTTGTGGAACTCCACAATGATAACATTATCATTCCTCGTCTGATATTCAGGAGAAGTATTTCATGAGTGATTAGCTAGCCATCAAAACACCATATCATAAATTTCAAAACTGATGTGGCAATCAGTATTGGCGTAAAGAATCCCAGAATAACCAACTTCCTCATCAGCTACGAAAGGATCATGATCCACTAGCCTCATCCCGATACGTGTTTCTAGAAGTAACTACCACCTCCATACTTCCTCAAGGCTTGCGCCGAGGAGCAAGAAAACACAATCATTATCCGGCAAAAATGGTGTAGAAAATGCGTCAATAACACACCGGTAATTTGCAAATGACGTTACCAGGGCCAACCCGGAATTATCCCTTTAGCATAGGGTTCATTGAATCGGAAGCAATTAGTGGGAATATAATTTAGCTACAGTTTTAAAATGTCAATGAGCCAAAAACCTGTCAAAATCATCTGATACGGTTCATCAAAACAAGGGCATGGATAGCATAGGAAGAAAGCTGCTTTAGCAGAGAGAGCCTACTCAAAGGCATTTTTCGAAAAATCGAGAAACTGACTGGACACATCGGCTTCAAAGACTTCTCGTCCGAGGTGAGGATCACACAGCAGCCGTCAAGACTGCCTGCTAATAAAATTCACATGCTTCTAAGGACGCTTTTGCCATCTTGGCAGATGCACCCCTACCTTTTTGACACTGTTGCCATAGAGCGAATGACGAATAAGGTGCGAAGCCCTCTTCTCCTATCCCCAGGGGCAAAAAAGCTAAATTAATCCTCGCTTCTTTAGCTTTCATGCGTCAAAGCGAATATATTTTCTCGAGGAAAAACCTTTTTATCAGCTAGTGCACAAAGAAAAGAGCCGGATATAAGTGAAGAAAGCAAAATCATTAGTCTTCGTATCTGACCATAACCAGCCTTCATAAAGGGTCTGACTGAATCATAAGAAATGGAGGTATTATCGAGAAAAAGCAAGTCTTACAAAGGGATTGGTTCGTATGAAGTGCAGTTTTTATTTAAACAATGTCCGCAAATTTACATGTTGATTTTCTGGTATTGATAGGTGCAATTAGTCGAGATGCTGTGCACTAAATTGCTAGCTAAATATTGCTGTCAAAACAGGCGCAGAAAAAATCCTTCAGGTTCAAATCGCTGACAGCTTTCTCTCTCAGATGTCCTGTCCAGCTATATCTTTCCAAATTGGTAATGCAAATTTTCGCATCCATGGCATTCCGATCCGCCTGACCCAATCAAAACTCAAGGATTTTCATGTTTTCATGCTGACACACACTTCCAGGCTACTCGCCTTCCAAACATGCCCTTCCACGAACACATGATGTATCCAGTGTGTTCAACTTTTTCAGTGCCAACACCTAATTGACACTATTGCTATTATCGGTTTTCGATATTTTGAAGTCATCTTCCTGTTCATGGTGACAGTGTCACTTTAGCACAAGTTTCATATATTACTGAAGAACCATTATAATCATTACCCAAAATTCATGATAGGAACACCATTAGACAGGCCACAAATATACTATCAAATTGGCAAGTTCGAAAAAGCACACAATTACTTGAAAACAGACGCAATGGAATTATTCAAAAGAATACTGGCAAATTATCTACCCAATTACGTGCAATCACCCATTTCAAGGCTTCTTTCCTGTTTTCTTATCTTTAGGCGTAGTCGGTGGAGGAGCAGTTGAAGATGCTTTGCCTGAAATTTTACAGATTTTAAAGTTATCTTGCCTCTGGAATTTATGGCATACCTTTAGGCGCAGGTGATGTTTTTGAATCAGCTTTCACATCGGCTTTTGCTTCATCTTCCGCCCAACATTGATCACCACAAACGTCTTCCAATGTCATTGCTTTCGTGATGGAATATTCGAATTCGATCTGAAACACAATATAATTAGAACAGGAATTCAGGCCGATTGACATGAACTTACACGACGTCCGGGATCATAATAATCGTACACATTGATCACAGCCGGTTTCTGATCGGTCACTTGGAATGATCTCTCTGATGTCACGTTGAAGCACAATGGATTTGGGCCGAGCTGAAAAAAGGTTCATATCAGTGATAGAAGGAATTGAATTTTCAAGATGCATTTATGCATTCAAAATCAGCCAAAATGATAAAATTTTTGAATGATACTTGCACATGAATCGAGTATCATAGCCTACTTACAGAATTGATGTAAATATTAGCCAACGTTCCACCTTTAGCTGTCTCCACACGTTGTAAATCCTTGATCTGGGTCAAATCTCTCAATTTGTACTCTTCGACCACGAATCCTGACGGCGCGTACACTTCAGCCACCACCATATTACTGGTTCCAGTCAGGGCGTATCTGAAAAAAATTCGTATTTTTGCATGTATGCAATGCATGCAGAATTGCGCAATTCTGCTTCAATTTGACAATCATACTTGCAACATAAATTAACTGTGATTTCATTTTGCGAATCTTGATTGACTGCTTTCTGGCAAATGAACGGTTGTGGATCATTGCGTTTGGGCATATTGTAATGATAATTGATTTGAGAATAGGCGATGCCTTTGCCGGTTCCTTCGATCTCGATTGGTTTGTCCAGATTTTTCAGCTAAAACAGATGTGCATTGAGGGTCTGTGGCCTGCATGAGAATATAGGGCCTATGGCAAGAGGAATTCTGGGACCAGGGTACAGGTCAAAGGTCATGGCTCCAATAAGCAATGCTTACCAGCACAGATTGCAATACAATCGAGTTTGTTGGATCAATTTTGAACGTTGCTGTTGTATCGCCATTCTTCACACTCAAAGATACTTCGGTATCTTTTGAGAAGACCTTGGATGCATAGGCGCTCAATGCTTGCAATGCCACTACAGTATCCTGAAAATGGGTTACTGTATTTTATTCCACATCCTACGATACGATTTTTTACTTGTGTACTGGAGAAACCACCATATGCGTTTCTCTTGGATGCCAACCAACGAACCAAAGGCAAGGCGCCTTCTGTATTTCCTCTGAATACGTACGTGAGCAATGCGTAAGCTGTGGTTTCCACATCCACCTGAAATTTTAAAAATTTCAAATCCTGGCGAGATTTCGCATAATTAGCTTACTGGACGAGGTGGTTCATACCACCAAGGTTGCTTCACGTTTTCATCATCCTTCACAATGTATTCCCAATGTTTCAAACCATCTGGAATAAAAAAGTCAGTGCCATTTTTCCAAAGGAAATGATCTGTTCGTACCTTTCTCATTAGCCAAACTTTCCAACATTTTGAATGCTTCATCTTTCTTCGAACTTTTAGCCAAATGCAAGGCGTACGTAGTGATTGCCAGGACATACGAGTCGTTTTTCAAACGATCCAGTGAACTTTCCAGGAAGCTAAGGGCTTTTGGATTGGTTTGCTAAAAATTGGGGCATTAGCATCGATAATTAGCTGACTAAACTGTGCTTACATCATTTTCCAGCAGAGCCAACATGATGTATGCTGTCAATCCAACACCGCCTTTGGATGCACCACCCTGAAAAAACATGCAATGTACATCTAGTGATATCTGATAAGGAATCACTATTTTGATAATGCTATGACCCAAAATGCAATTATGAGTATGATCACTGAATATCCATGGCTTGGTAAGCCATGACCAAAATGCAGCAATCACAGGCAATCAAGCGTGTACCTGCATGGCTTTATGATGGATCATTCCATGCTCCTCGAAAACTCCATTATCTTTTTGCTGTGCTTTCAAATATTCAATACCAGCTTGCAATTTCTTCTCATCAATGAATATGAATGATTTTGCTGCTTTGAATGCACGTGTCACGAATGCAGTTAGCCATGTGCTGCCAGTTTCATCACTTTGACCGAATGCACTGTAGGAATTATCATTTCTCTGATACGTCAATTCGCGTTGGTAACCTGAAAAAATCAGTGTGATCATTATGGAAGATCCAATAGAGATGGAAGCTTACCGGCTTCCATAAATCCTTTGGCCTTTTCTTCGAATTCAGGTTTCAAACGTTGGGTGGTCTTCAAATATTGAGTGACCACAATATCTGGCACGAATGTCAACATATTTTGTTCACCACAACCGTACGGCATTTGTACCAATTGTTCGATATTATTCAATACAGGTGCCATGATATCGCCTGTAATGAAATCATGGAAACCAGGTCTACAGTATCCCATAATCGCATACCGTTCACAGCGAATTCAGCTCTGGGTGATCCTTCAACAGCATCCTTGGGGATTTCCAGTGTGACTGATTTTGTCAATTTATTCGAGCTTTTCGAGAATTCCATAACGAACGGCTTGGTTTTGTATACAGGATATCCTTCAGCCTGAAATATCGATTGCACTGATCACTGATCAGGGTGTCATTATTGGCAATATTTGGCGTACTTCAATGATCAATGGCAATTCGACTGCGTCGGAACTAGTGCTTCCAATTGCAGTGACCAATATTTTGATCTCGCCAACAATAGTTGGTACGATTGGGAAGTATGTAATTGATGAACCACCACCGCCAGGGACCTGAAAATCGATATTTTGAGTGATTTTGTGATATGCTATTATAAGCCTTACAGTCATTATCCTTTCATTCAAACGTTTTTGTGATTTCTTCTCTTTGATCAATCCAGGTTTCTCGATGAAATCGAACCCCGATTTGTCGTTGTGATCCATTGTGACAGTGACCTGAAATCGCATGATTAGTGATGTGATCATTATCGATTATGATTTGTACCTTTTGATCTTCTTCCAAATAATTGAATGCCAATACTTGGAGTGCCAATTTCTCGCCTCTTTTCACTGAATATGGTAAATCAACTCGTATGAAGAATGGTCGGAATACTTCCAGCTGAAAATGATCAAGTGATTATTGGAAATCGCATGATCAATATGGAGTACCTTGACAGGTTCAGGAGCCACACCGAGACCAGCTGTATCACTGATAGCGAAAGCACTGGTGATCCATGACGTGATCGTGTCAGGAGCGTTGGTTTGGTACACGACTGTGCCATCAGCCCTGAAAATTATATTTTGGAATCTCTGATACCTGCGTTCTGATGCTAAAACAGAAAGTTAGCCTCCATACAAACATGCAGTGCATTCCATGCATGAATGGCTGGCACACTTGCATCTTACTTAGTTACAACATCAACCCAAATCCAAGTTTCAGGAAAGTTTTGCCTAACAACAGGCTTTGGTGCGATGCCGACTGAATGAGCACTGCTATCTTTACCAGCTGATGGTTTTGGAGGTGGAGGTGGGCCTGCCATCCCATGAAGACCTCGACCACCACCACCACCTCGACCGAAACTGCCGAATTTTCTTACTGGACAAAAATTATTGCTAGTATTGTGCATTATCTAGGTGCGGTGCCACATTGCTATAACGCGTACCAAAATTACCCTGGTTAGGTCGAATGCATAAATGTATTTTATGGGATGCTTATTATCGATTTATGTCATGCATGTGCCATTATCTCAGATGATACCTGCATTATCGATTTATCGATTTTTTGAGACAACCTGATCTGGTGATTCAGACAATACAGTAATCCTTACTTTACAACTGTATCTACCCAAATCCAAGTTTCAGGGAAGTTTTGCCTGACAACAGGTTTTGGTGCACCACCTGAATGATCCTTATCAGCAGATGCCATTGTGGTGAAGACTATTTCACTAGCTGGTGGCGGTGGGCCTGGTGGCCCAGGCAGTATGTCGTCGACAGCACCTCCAACTGGGCCGAATTCCACCGCTACACAAAAATTTTTGCTAGGATTGTGTACCTTATTTGCAGTGGCCATATTGCTGTAACCCATATCAAAAAATGGACCCTGGTCAAGTTGAATGGAAGGCAAATTATGAGCTACTGTGATTACTGTAACGGTTTTACGTCGCCTCCCATTATTGATCGATTATGATATGATTATTCCTATCTTATGCAAGCAGCACGCAGCATTTGCATGCTCCGCTTACTTTGTAACAGCATCAACCCAAATCCAAGTTTCAGGAAAATTTTTCCTAACAGTCGGTTCAGGGCTTGCTGGACCAGGTGGACCCGCTGCTACTTTTCCTTTTTTTGCACCTGGACTTTCGCGATTATTATCCGCAACAGCACCACCTGCGCCTTCCCCAGCAGATTCGGGTGGTGCTTCAATCATTTTTTCTTCGTCCTCGATCTCTGCAGATAATTACGACTTAAATTTACACACTACCATTTATCAGTGCCATATTGCTGTGATCAAGAATGAAAAGCTTTGGTCAAAAAGGACACCATTCCCAAGCCTAAATATTCATTTGAAAAGGCACAACTGTGTCTGAGATTCACACCTGGATTTTGCTTCAGGCAAAAATCTGATGCTGGGCAGTGAGGTACTGCCAGAAGCTGCCATAGTAGGGCAGAGAGATCAGTATTTATCCTTGCCTCATAAGATCGCTATTGCAATCAAACTGATGAATGAGATTAATCATCTGGATATCGGGATTGAAAATTTTATCAGATTGCCCAACGCTAACTTTACTTTGCAACTGAGTCAAGCCAAATCCATGTTTCTGGGAATGAGCGCCTGGTGTTTGGTCGACCAAAACCTGCTCCCGCAGATCCAAATGCTCCAGGTGCACTTGCATTCATGAACATTACTGGAGATGAAGTTATTCTGATTTTTGGGGACTCAGTGCTGTGCTATATTGCTGTAGACTATCAAAATCTCCCCCCCCCTTGTTGTTTACCTTACAATAACATCAACCCAAATCCAAGTTTCAGGGAATGCCTTTCTGACCGTTGGCACTGGTGCAGAACCAGTGCTGATAGTTGTGGTGCGAGCTTCGTCAGAACTTCCCACAGGCGCCATAGTAGCAGCAGGGACTTCAGTCATTCTAGCGTCCTCAGGAACATTCATTTCCTGCACTATTTCTGCAGAAAAGTTCAGCCTGATTTCAGGAATTTATGCAACCATGTGCCATATTGCTGAATAACAATGGCTCTTTGGTGCAAAATGTGGCATTTGAAAAGCACATTATGCAAGCCAAATTTCTGCAAGCTATATGCATACGCCTACTGGTCGGAAAATCAATAGTGAAGGTTCAGGCAAGTAAAAGTAATCCTCAGATAAAAGTCCAAAAAATCAGTCAAGTCCAAGCCCTTACTGTGTAACTGCATCTATCCAGATCCAAGTTTCTGGAAAACTTTTTCTAACAGTAGGTTCTTTGGAAGAGCCTCCATTAGGCGATGGTGCTGCTTCACCTGCTGCGGCTGGTGGACCTACAGGACCATTGGCCACAGCAGGAGCAGAAGCCGCTGCGAGCGGACCGCCTAGGCCGCAACCGTAATCAGCATCACAAAGTACTCGAGCTAAAATTCAGCCGATGTCCAAGCAAATCCTAACCATTTTGCAGTGTGCCATATTCTGATCCTAGAGCAAGTCCAGATGTCCTAAATCCAGGTATGACCCTACCTCACAACAGCGTCAACCCAAATCCAAGTTTCAGGGAAGCTTTTCCTAACAGCAGGTTCTTTGGGAGCGCCAGATTGAGCAGTTGGCGGTGGTGCCGCTGTTTGGTCTGGTGGTAATGGTGCTGCTTGGCCCTCTGCACCTGGGGGACCATCCTCAACACGACCAGCAGACGCTGCTGCAAGGGGACCGCCCAAACCACCATAATCAGATGGTTCTGATACTAAAAGTCATCAGCTGTCTCAAGGCAAAACCTACCCTATCGATTGCAAGTGTGCCATATTCTGGATTTGGACGAGTCAAAATTGATGCCTACTTCACAAAAGCATCAACCCATATCCATGTCTCCGGGAAGTTTTTCCTGACTACAGGAGCTTTTGCAGGCTGCGATTGGAGATTAGGTGGAGGTGCAGGCTGACCGTCCGCCCTTGATTCTGCCGAGGATGAAGATTCTGATCTTCCAGCACCTCCTCCTGCTGGTCCAGCTGATTTTGCAAGCGGTCCTCCGAAATCATAATCAGCTAAAAGGAGCCAGCTGACTTCAATCCCACGCTCAAATTGAGTATGCCATATTGCTGATAAGGATCCAGATAAGGGAAAAATCAAATGGCCCAATCATAGCTCATGGTCACTGGAGTCCAAACACCACATTCACACCTTCCATACTGGCAGAAAAACGTAGAATCTTACTGGACGAGCGCATCGACCCAAATCCAGGTTTCTGGAAAGCGTTTCCTAACTGTGGGTGCTTTCGGAGGTGCTGAAGATCCAGCTAGTCCCTTTGGGGCTGATCCCGATGAAGGTCTCCCCGATTTAGCAATTGGACCTCCAATATCATAATCGGAGCCGCCGCCGGCTTGAGGAGGTGGTACTAAAAGCGTTATCTTAGTTTGACCTTGCAAAAGCAGCTTCATGTGCCATATTGCTGACTAACATAAGCCAGAAGCAATGAAAATTGTTGAGAGCAGCCTAAGAAAGCTCCTATGACCCTTGACCCGAAATCCACATTCACACTAGTCTCCACACTGCATGCACAATCGAAAAGTCAAGTCTTACTGAACAATGGCATCAGCCCATATCCATGTTTCAGGGAAATTCTTTCGAACAGTGACGGGTTTCGAACTCTGCCCCCCTTGTTGCTGCGGTTGTGCAATTCGAGGCGCCGCAGCTGATGGTACCGGAGCCATTGGAGCGCCATCAGCAACTGCTGCTCCCCGGAATGCCATTGGAAAAAATCGTGCTATGATCAAAGATTAGTATGGTTATCTTATTATGCAAAGTGATCGCGATGTGCCATATTGCTGTTAGTAATTCCAGATACAAAAATAGTGCATGCCCAATCACTCAGAATAAGAATTTAGCTACTCCTAATCATGCACAGGTGTATCACCTACTTGATAACAGCATCCACCCAAATCCAAGTTTCTGGAAATGCCTTGCGTATGGTAGGTGGTGACGGCGCTCCTGCGCCACCTGCACTGGGAGGTGGAGGCGGCGGTGGGGGAGGAGGTGGACCATTTGCCCCTGGTGCTGCTGGTGCTGGAGCGGGAGCCGGTGCTGGCACTGGCATTCCGGTTGCTGGAGGAGGCGGCGGTGGCGGCATAGCCATTTCAGGAAATACAAAAATGGATAGACGATTAATTTTTCTTGACTAGATTAGCTTAGCAATTGCAGTGTGCCATTTATGGTCGCTTTTGGTTTGGTTTTGCAGACGGCAAGGATTTATGTGAGCTTATTCGCCTAAAGACCAACCAACCCATACACCTGCCAGTTGCGCAATTTCAGCAGGTCTCATTCATTCAACTCCACTGTCGACCGGACAGAATTTCGACCTACCCTATCCTAGCATCGACCCAAATCCAAGTTTCTGGGAATGATTTACGAATTGCTGGCACATCTGCTGATGATGCTTCACCACCTGCTTCGCCAGTACTCTCGTCCCGGCCATCAGCTGGAGCCGCTTTTTCGTCCACGTCCTCTTTCTTATTTTCATCCTCCTCAACACGAGCGGCTTTTCCTTTGCCTCCTTGCTTCCTCACATGACCATGCCTGCCTGGAAGCAGTGCTGCCTACATGACTGGATCTGGACTCAGCTAATACTAATGGTGCGAATTGCAGTGCCAGGTGCTGATCAAAAAGTGATATTATGTTAGCAAAAACTTAGGCTAAAATGCTTTGGGTCCAGTGTACTATGACAGAAGTCCATAACAAGTGCAGAAATTTCACATAGCCTGGTGAATGATGCCATAAAATCGGGTCATCATAATTCATGCCAAATTGACTGGACTGATGTCCAGGCAAATGGTATCTATTGCAACACTGGCCCATGACCTGCAGCAAGAATTCCATGATTCGCAAGAAGAGTGCAAGAGAAATCTGGCCATGGCATGCGACGCCAGGATCATGCGGTGCTTCAATGTCCAATCTCATGCAGCGCAGAATCCGCCATGCAAATCTTACTGCACAATGGATTCAGTCCATATCCAGGTTTCAGGGAATTGATTTCTAACATGGTTCGCAGAATCCACGCGATGATCAGTGTCCAAACGAGACGTCTCCAGATGGTGAAATTCTTCAGATAATGGAGCGCTACTGACTTGAAGATTGATTTGCAGGAATTCTATTGGCACTAGATAAAATAATTTATGGCCTACTTCTGCTAGCTAATCAGCTTATGATATTACAGTATGCTTGCGATTCTGCATGTTAGTAGCAATGGGAAATCATGTTGATCTTGAAAAATACATGCAATCATGCATTGCATGCTGCACAAAATCTCTGGAGATCAATGCTTACTGTGCACATGAGTCCATATCCAGGCCTCAGGGAAATTCGATCTCACGCCATAAAATCTATTAGTGCAATCTTGACCCACACATTCTTCAAGTTGCTTATGAGCCTTGCTAGCTATGAAGGGAAAGCAGCTAGTGAATTTCTATGGAAGCATGCTTGGATAAATGTGCTGTGATTTTCTATTAGTCGCCATTCATGCAGACATGCTTTAACATTCAGGACTGTGCCATGATTATGGATCCATGCGATCGCTGCCTTACTGGGCAATGGAGTCGATCCATATCCACGTTTCTGGGAAATTTGATCGAATGCGTGGTGAGAAAGAGCCACCCATTTTTTGGCGTTGGATGCAAGCGCCACTTGGATCATCGCTGACGCATCCATTAGCTAGTGATAATAATTGGCATACACAGTCAGCCATGCACTTATGGTTCTGCAGTGCTGCTAATTTTGGACATTCCGACAGTTGACCAGATTAGTGCAGACAAAAACATTCATGAATCCAACTCGCAAGCTTACGATGCAATCGAATCGATCCAAATCCAAGTTTCTGGGAAATTCGATCGGATGCGTGGCGTTGCGGTATAGCCATCTCCACTGTCAGTGCAAAGACCGTCAACACCATTACTGACGCATTCCATTAGGACCACTAGGCGAAAGAATGACATATACGGTCGATGGGAGCAGTTCCATATGATGTTAGTTTGGACACCGTCACATAAACCGACCACATGCATGCATCTGGATGCTTACAACGCGAACGAGTCTATCCATATCCACGTTTCTGGAAAATTTGATCGAACGTTTGGCGTTTCAGATTCAGTTATAGTTGTGACACATTTACGTCCTGGGCGTGCATCAGGGCCAACGTCTTGGAATCCATCTTTGCACCGGAATATCCAGTTTTCCGATACTGAATGGAAAGGAAAATGGTATGATCACCAGCATTGGGCAAAGACGAAATCATAAGTTAGTATTATCGATTACCAAGAAATCATGCAGCCAATACATTCAGATTAGTCGCCATGTTGAAATACCAACATCCATATCGATTGATTAGACATCATGCAAATCGAGGATCATTCTTTGGAACATGCAGGATGAGTTGAAGATAAAATTTCATTCCCCATCTCCACATAGGGATCCCAAACCTCACCCCAGAATCATGGATATCCCACCATTCCCCCAATTTTAATTTTTTTGAGGTTACAGCAATATGGCACACTGCAATTCGCAAACATTGAAACATCACTTACCTGGTGGTGGTGGTTCTCTGTACAAAAATGCATCAGTGAATACCAAGACGCCGGAATTCTGAAAAATGCGGATTTCTTGTGT